>JAOVYW010000133.1:0-18018 GCA_025775045.1 Hiodon tergisus | reverse complement strand
GGGCACGTGAGCATCAGAACTGGACCACGGAGCAATGGAAGAAGGTGGCCTGGTCTGATGAATCACGGTTTCTTTTATATCACGTGGATGGCCGGGTGCATGTGCGTCGCTTACCTAGAGAACACATGGCACCAGGATGCACTATGGGAAGATGGCAAGCCGGTGGAGGCAGTGTGATGCTTTGGGCAATGTTCTGCTGGGAAACCTTAGGTCCTGCCATTCATGTGGATGTTACTTTGACACCTACCACCTACCTAAGCAGTGTTGCAAACCATGTACACCCTTTCGTGGCAACAGTATTCCCTGATGGCACTGGCCTCTTTCAGCAGGATAATGCGCATGGCCACAGACCAAAAATGGTTCCGGAATGGTTTGAGGAACACAACAATGAGTTCAAGGTGTTGACTTGGCCTCCAAATTCCCCAGATCTCAATCCAATCGAGCATCTGTGGGATGTGCAGGACAAACAAGTGCGATCCATGGAGGCCCCACCTCGCAACTTACAGGACTTAAAGGTAAAGTGGGGTCCATGCTTCAATGGGTCAGGGCTGTTTTGGAGGCAAAAGGGGGACCTACACAATATTAAGCAGGTGGTCATAATATTATGGCTGATCAGTGTATATAATATAGGGAATGAGAAATGGATATATCGTACAATAAAAACAAAGATAGTGATTATCCTTGTATATTTATTGTCTACACTATATCTCTTGCAAACACTATGTATAGTTAACCAAACTATAAATCTCCCTCATTTTATGAGGAAAGTCAGTGCCAAAAATATAAACACAAACGTTCTAATTATAGAACGATCCAATTTTGAGTTGGTTTCCAGCTGACTTGGAAGAAAACATTAGAGTTGCTCTGTAATTAAACATCTCATTGTTAAAAGGGTTTTGTGTAGGACTTGTGTAACATCCAGCTTTTCTCAGGCACACACATCACAATATATCCAAATGTTCTGTGAGAATTGTACATTTCTGTCAGACAAATAGTACTGCTGTCAGCATATCATCTGACCTTGGTTCCCAGACCTCTTTTCATCTGCATTATAATCATTAATGTAATCACAAGTCACATTTAGTTTATTTTTGTTTCATCCTGTCAAAGATACAGGATAATGCTTACAGAATTATCCATAATTCAGATTTTCTCGACACAGATCACACTATTCTATTGCAACAGAAAAAAGTATTATTAAATCAGAAAAACAGTATTTTTATGCCATCGTGTCAGACTTAAACGTTCTAACTGAATAAATGTGCTAAAATCCAGTCCTTTATATACTGTGTATATTATGACATTTTTATTAGATATTGTTTCAAATGTGGTCGATTTTTTCCCCTGCGCCAACTGAGGACCAAATTCGTCAAAAAAGATGGAATTAGCACAAAAGATTTTCCTGAATTGATTGCCCATTCATTCCCTTGAAATGGTTTTAAAACTATATGCAGCTTCACAGAACAAAGACTGCCTTGAGACTGAGAGGTTGAAACTCAAAGATGATACTACCTTTCAAATGTTCAAAAAGTAAAGAAATGACATTGGGGTTTTCATTGCTCACAGGATTGTGGAGATGAAGGACTGCACATTCTGCAATGCAAGTGTCCCTTCCATATCATTATTTCTGGCCGCTGATGAAGACCAGACCCACTTATTCCATTAAAAGCATCTTTGTAAAATTTTGGAAACTAAAATGTATGCCCTACATCTGAGAATAGAGCCAAAATGCATTTTCCAAAAAGAACAGCCCAGCCGTGGATAATGTCCCTTTTGAACATTACGCCAATTTGAAAAATTACTCTTTCAAAATATCATGCCTACCACAGTGTCAGCTGTTTTTTGACTGGAAAATGTTTGTTCTAAAATAGCTTCCACCATCTCCACAGCTTGTACAATGTGATGAAAGAAAATGACCAGCCATATCAGCATCTGTGAAATGTTATGTCCTGTGCTTTTCTTCAGAAAGCAAAATACAGTACTGAAACATGGATAATTAGTTTAACTACAGGTGATCTGATTCTCAAGACAACAGGAATCCCTCACATTTAAAAACCTTGAATTGTTCAATTGTTTCGTATTAACTCATGCATTTGCAAGAAAGGTAATGTTGATTACTGACCTGAAAATTAAATACTAGAGAGTGAAAACCATGGCTAAAAAATTATCAAGACAATTTTATATATTTCCTCCATAATAAATATTTAAAATTCTACAAATCATTGTGCAGATATTTCGAAAGACACCATTCAAAAAGGCATCTATAAACATCACCCACAAACACACACACACACACACACACACACACACACACACACACACACACACACACACACACACACACACATGCGGTAGTACACCAATGTGGAGGGGTTTCAGAGACTGTAGCAGAATCTATGCTCCAGAACATTTAGACAACTACAGACTGGCACAACTTTAAACCACTTATATGTCTGGTGCCCTGCTTTCCATAAATCAAGACAAAATCCCTCATCTCCAAAAACAGTAACGTTGCCAAGTAAGGAATTAGGGACTCTTTACATTTGCTCTGACCCCAGAAAAAAATTAAACAAATAGAAAAAACCAAAACAGAAACGTCACTGTGCCTTCCACTGTCTCTGAATTTCACAAGGAGGTCACATGGTCCTTTCCACCGTTCCACTGTTATCTCAGAGTTACGCGGGTCTGCTGTCTCCTTTCTCACCCTCCTGGACTTGCAGGCTCAGATCTGGGTGTGCAGGGTGTGTCCGGGGGGTGTGTAAGGGGGTGGAGCTGGGTTTGGTTTGATACCCCGGGACTTCATGTAGGAGATGAACTGATCAGGGATCTCAGCCAGGACATCCTTGGCCAGTCGGGCCATGCTCAGCACGTGGTTCCCCGTCCGGTCCATGTAGTCTCGAAATGGCACAAACTGCATCACAAATATTTGGACTTCAGTTACACAACCAAACATAACGTGTCTCTCTTGTCGCTTATGACTCAGCTTTCCAACAAGGAGTGAGTTTAGCCAGCTGTGCTCTAAGTTTCCAGTGGTCAGAAGCACTTAAATTTTGTATGTTGACATCGTCTGAATGGAGTTATGATTAACAAGTTCCTCTACATTGAGATGGATTCTAAGACCAAACAATCATGCCATGCTGGAATAAAATCTGACAGTGGCATAACCTTTATCCAAGTACATTAATTATAAATTTCAAGAACTATACAAGAGGCTCAGCCCTAATCTGTACAGAGAGGGAAAAGCAGGGAAGTAAACAGGAGTAGTTGTACGGAGTGGTTGTTAAATAAAAGACCCTGTGAAGTCTGTAAAGTGGCAGCATGTCGGTCTTAGGCACACCTAGGGGTGTCCACACGCCCACAGACCTTGGGTGAGAAGGGGAACCTCTATGAAAGGGGCAGATCTCTGAAAGACAGAGACCAATGATAAAAAGCAGCCAAGCAGTAGGGGAACACTTTACAGTCCGGAAGGCCTGCAAGGGGAATCACTAGAGTTTCCAAACGATCACAGTGCCTTGTGCTTAGCTTTCGAGGAACCAGTACATTAGATAGTCATTGTCACACACAATTGTGTGATTGAGGTCACCAGCCAGATATGCAGAGATGATACAATCATCACATACTTTCCCTCAGCTAGGAGCCAGAGTAAGAGTAGCATAAATGTGTGTTGTGTATAAGATTTTGATCCATATCTTATACACGTTTAGTGTTAATTCAATTTCTTAACGTTAATATTATATAGGTTCTAGATCAATTGGATTAGATCTCACTTTCTGCATTCACCTTCTCAGATTTATCTTACCCTTAAGCCTATAAATTTCACTTCTCTGGCAAAAAACAAGTACATAGTTTTGACTACTATGTAGCAGAATAGGGATCCCCTCAGCTCAGTCTATATTGAATCCTTATTCATACTGATATGTTTTCTTCATTACATCTATTTGACAATAAAAACTGTTGGAAAAATAAAAAGTTAAAACTAAAGTCTGTTGCTAAGAAAAACAAGTTGGTGCCTTATGCACGCAAACGCCTGCTTCCCTTATCTACACACCCAATGTATGGGTGCGGTCAAGAACATTGAGTTCTGCTGAGTCAAGGCAGAGGGCATGTTCTGGGGTCTTGTAAGTTCTCCAATTCTGTCAGTGGAGCTGGGGGATGCACCGGGCCCCCCGGAGTATGTACCCTCTTAATGTTGATAGAAGTATATAAGTGTGATTGCTCTATATGATAATTAGTCGATTGTGTACTTAGCAAAGTGCATATGTCGGCTCCTTGCAAGTAAACTCTAATAGTCAAAGACTCCAGCGATTCTTTGATAAAGATAAATATTTCTAACAGCTTGGTCCTTCGAGCCAGATCCCAATATCCTTCCTCAATATCCCAATATCAGTCCTCCAGTTAACCATTACTGCAAAAAGAGGCCAGGATCTGCTGGACGGAGGAGGGTGACGGGATCCAAAGAAAGAGAAAAAGAGACAGATTCAAGGGAATTGTGAGTATAAAGAGGGGTCCGGGACCCCAGAATAACAGTCGGGGAATGTGTAGAGTAAGGGACTCTGAGAAAATTCTTACTTTACCTAAAAGACCTGTCGGTGCTGATATGTTGGCAAAAACTAGCACAGCCATATAAGGAAGGGTCCGGGACCCTAGAATAACAGTCGGGACTGTGGTACATTGTATGATCTGTCTAGTAACATAATCAGAGAAACAAAGCAAGAACGAGGGTACAAAGGTAGAAGTAATGAATGTAGTCCATAGTCTATCTGAGAAGATTACAGGTAATAAATAACTCTGTGTGCACGTTAAATCAAACAAGGATCAGGGATCCTAAGGTAGAGTCAGGGACTCGAGATACCATGGTCTGTGTGAAGCATTCACAGTCTTGTCTGTGCATGTGTAAGTCTCAGGAAACTGAGCTTACAGGGGATGGAAAATGTATGTTGCAGCGAGTGGAAAGGAATGTTAAACATATAAAGAAATGGTCAAAAAAGTATAATTTTAAAGGAAGGTTAAGTGTACCAGAATATACAGCATTGGTACAAGGTATAGAACGGGAATGTGGAAAAAATGAGCAAAAGCGAGAAAAAGAGGGACATGCAGAGGCAAAGAATTGGTCAGGAGAAGCAAAAAAAAAGGCAAGCAGGAGAGGAAAAAAGAAAAGAGAGGGAGAAGGAAACATTGGCCTTAATAGATAAGGAAGACGAAAATACAGTATCAAGCCAGAGAGAGAGAGAGAGAAGGAGAGGGGGCAGGGAAGAAACAGAACCCCCACCCTACCCACAAACCACAAGAGAGCCAAAGGAAGATATAGACCCAGAGCAGATTGGCTGGAAATAAACAGATGCTTACAGAAGGAAGAGGAGGAAGTAGATTAAAAGAGGTGTTCGATGCAAACAGCCGCTACATTAAAAGAAAAAGAAAAATGGGCTAATAACGGAGCAGTTATAGATTCAACTGGCATATATACATGACGACAAGGTAAGCTAATCTTACCCCAGAGTTTGTTTAGATATGCAGCTATATTTAGCCATGGGCCATGCCATGTCTCAACAGGAGAGATGGTAACAATGATAGATAAGTGTTTAAAACATTAAAACAAAAACATTTTTGTTGCCGTAGCTCAGTATGTGCAAGACATAATTCACAAGTAAATCTGAGACCTAAACGGGGACAATTTCCTCAACCAGAATATCCATTCCAACATATATGTATGGATTTTATCGAACTTAATAAATGTGAAGGGAAGAAATATTGTTTAGTAATAATAGATATGTTTACAAAGTAGATAGAAGTATTTCCATGCACCCATCCAGACGCTATTACAGTAGCCAAAGCAATTTTAAAAGAAATCATTCCAAGGTATGGTATACCTGAACGAATTTACAGACACACTTCGTAAACCAAATCATCTCTTTCATGGCACAAAATAGAATTTAAAAATCACCTTTAAAAAATCATCCACAATTTGCAGGCCTAGTTGAGAGAAAGAATGGAACAATTAAACTAAAGTTAAGAAAAGTAATGGAAGACACGGGAAGAAATTGGATATATTGTCTACCTCTGGTAATGTTAAATATGCACATTACATCCACAGTAAATGGGTTAACACCCTTCAAAATGATGTATGGAAGACCATACCAGATACCGCAACTAAAACTCTTTAAGCAAATGGGCAAAGAGAGCACAAACGCTGACTGGCAAAAATGTTGACCTCTAGAGAGATCTCTTCTGTAAATTCTCTTCCCAAAGCAGATAATCAAGAAATAGAAGCCGGAGTAAAACCTGGAGACTGGATCCTGATCAAGGTGATTAAAAGAAAGAATTAGTCCAGGTGGGAAGGTCCTTACCAGGCTCTCCTAACCACACCCACAGCGGTAAAAAAATTGCCTAGTGGACCGCCTAGATACATCTGTCACATTGCAAAAAGTCTGGGCTACAAAGGGGGCTCTCAGGAAACCTAGGAGAGTCATCTCAAACCGAGTGAACAAAAGATCCTTATTGCTTAGAGGAGGAGTTGAACAGGGAAGAACAGGGGCATGGAACCGTGGCATCCTTTTCGGGGTCCGGGGTGTTGTGGATTAAGGGGATCAATGGACGTGCTCATGTTGTTGACTATATTCATCTTGGGACCTATATTATGGTGGGAAATAGGTGTGGCCAAACTGACTAGCCAAGGGATAATAAATCCCTCATCTAATACAGCTGTTCCGGCCACCGACACCCCACTAATGAGACATAAACGCAGTATGAGACAACATACCATAACACTGATTGAAGGCCAGATTCAGGCCTTCACTATGGATAGCTGTTCAGGACAACAATTACTCTGTGAAAAACGAGCATATGCAACAGACCAAACGTACATATGCACAAATCCATGTACAAAGTGGGAAAGCGTGTTTCAACTCACTGACACAGGGGGTTACCGAAAACCCACCGAGCAAACTAGCCGGTGGACATTAAGAAAGAGACCAAATGCACAGGAATCACCACGGTGGATCACCTCAGTCACTAAACGGGATGCAAAAAAATCAGACCAAGGCATATATTGGGTCTGTATAGATGTAAATGGCAAAGATCCATGTGAGCGATTGACAATCACAGTCTGTAAGACTGCAACAGAAACCATGTTGTCAAGTGACAGAAGTGTATATACATTCCCAAGAAATTAGACTTATGAGGAAAAACTAGCAATAGAAACAGGCTACAAAGAAAAAAAACTATTGGTTAAAATGGAAGAGGTACACTGCAAATCAAACTAATTTAAACAACTGCATTGCATGCTCCACAGGGAGACCTCACTTGGGCACTTCTCCTTTTAGACTTAATGATGTGAATGACCCTTCAGGTCTACAATGCGTGTTGAAACTGTTTAAAAGCATTGTACATACTACAGAAAAATTCCAAACGCTTAACCTGTTGTTTCCTCCGGTAAAAGCAGTGATGCCCCCACCCACAGTAGCGTATGTGGGAGAGTATACCTGTTTTGGGAGAACAGGACCAGAGGAGGACCTAAAAAAGACTCCAGTGGTGTAACCAAACTATAGACATTACCATGACAAATAGGGACTACTCGTCAGCATGGTTTGTAAACCAATCCACAGGTCGGGCTGACCTATGGTGGTTATGCTGGGATCTCAAATTAAGGCCAAAACTGCCACCATCATGGAGCGGAAGTTGGGCTCTGGTACAGGTTTTGATGCCTTTCTAGATATTCCCCACAGGAAATCTTTATGAGATTTCTAAATCTTTTTAGAAATTTTTTAGAGGCAAAACATAAGGAGTAAAAGGGCGGTTCCAGGAGGCACATTCGACAACAGAGCTTATATTGATGCAATAGGTGTCCCTCGGGGGTGCCTGATGAGTTCAAGGCAAGAAACCAGATTAGTGCAGGGTTCGATTCCTTCCTCAAGTGGTGGGGAACTACGAACAAAAATGTGGATTGGATCAATTACCTATATTACAACCAACAGCGATTCGTAAATTATACCCGAGATGCAGTAAAGGGACAACTAGGACCAACTTCATTAATGGCATGGCAGAACAAAATGGCCTTGGATATGCTGCTGGCTGAGAAAGGGGGCATATGCAAGATGTTTGGTACCTTTTGTTTGGTCTCCACGGCAGTATTACGAAAGCCTTAGAAAGCCTTCCCTGTCTGAAGAATTGGCCGAGAATTCAAGGGTAACGGACCCATTTAAAGGGCTCTTAGACAAAATATTTAGAAGATGTGGCGGATTGATCTCTTCTCTCCTAGTCTCTATTGCAGTGGCTGCCTATCTTCTAGTGATCTGCGGCTGCTGCTGCATTCCGTGCCTAAGGGGACTGATGCAGAGATGGAGGTTCTGAGGTCTGAGTCAGTGGAGCTGGGGGATGCACCGGGCCCCCCGGAGGATGTACCCTCTTAATGTTGATAAAAGTATATAAGTGTGATTGCTCTATATGATAATTAGTCGATTCTGTACTATATGTAATTAGTCGATGTGTCGGCTCCTAGCAAGTAAACTCTAATACTCAAAGACTCCAGCGACTCTGTCATCTTTGATAAGGAGAAATATTTCTAACAAAACAAATACCAAATAGTTTTATTTTTCGGTCATTGTGTTGTAAAGTATGTTGTCTATGTTCTAGCTGAAGCACAACCCTCAGGTAGGCTCTGCTGACTTCTGTGGGGTTCACCTGGACGATGTCTCGCTCTGCCAGCTTCCCCCGTGAAGAGATCCTGATGTCATCGCCGTCCAGCTCCACCATGGCTAGAACAGACAGGCACACACAAGAGGGGCTGAGCGGGGTACAGCAGTGGACACAGAGACTGTTCTGCATCAAGCCGGTTCTCTGCTGCCTGATTCCGTAACATATGAGCTACTCCTACCCTGTGCTAACTCATATGGGATTGTATAAAAAATTATGGCAGTTTCCTGTAGAAAGAAAGGCAAGATGTGACCCAGCACCGAAACTATTGGTGTTTATGGCAGCAAACAGCATATGTTGGAGACATCTCAACCATTGGCTGAGGAGGTAAAGAGAGGAGGCCATGGTAGCTCACCATTGACCATACACGTTACCAAGGCATTACATTGCATTAACAGCTGAACAGCTTGCTCCTCTCAATTTTCATCTCTTAATATGATCCTGGTGCAATTCAAGCCGGACGGCATATGATTGACAAAAACAAGTGTATGTTTCGCCACTGGTAATGATTCGACATCCCCATGATGAGTGCATTATGAGTGTGTCTGGCAGAATTTCAGAAAGGGAATTCACCTTTGCTAGGGTGGACAATTAGAAAACCCCCCCACTAGTTTCATGAAATCCAGCAGATTTTATGTAAGTAAGTCCGCAGTTTGAGAATCTGCAGTCAATTTTGAGCTAGCTACTGTAGTTATATATATATCCCTGTTTAAGTGCCTTGATTTTAGGAGTACTTTTCTTCCATTACCTCTCGCTGTAGGACCCGATGGCACTGGTAGGAAGGAAGCATTTCCTTCAATTCCATAGTCATCAATTTCAGAATCTCCATAGAATATTTGCTTATGAATACGTGCGGGGAATTCACCTCAGTTTACATTTAACTGTGTGCGCGTGTGCATTCTATTGATCAGTCTTACTTTTATATAAAAAATATATTAATTATTTTTATAATTATCATTCGAAAGAGTACAATGTTCTACCTTATATATACATTTCAGGAAGGCGCCATGTACTACCACACATATATGCAAGAAAAACATGAAGTTTGAGCTTGGAATGTTCAAAGAGTCCCATTCATTGAATTGAATTTAAGCAATTATCAAAAAAAATTGGCCACTGGATGAATTAAAACACTGCTGCTCAGAATACGCTCAGAATATGTGTACGTTCCATTCAATTAGTTTGCTATTTCCCTGCGCTAGAATTCCAGCAATTCCGGCAGACCCCAAAATCGATAGCATTCTATTGTCTGCCCTACCATTGCACAACAAGGCATAATATCATTGATTTGCACTCAGCATTTTGATTGTTACACGTAACAGTTAGTAATAAAAAATACAAGGAGCACATGTCAGTCACATAATTAATGCAACACAGATGCTCACTGCCAGTCCTACTGCAACAAAATCATATTATAGATATTTAGCATTTTAGGAATTAACATAAACATGGTGAGGGTCATTGTTTTACCAACAGAACGAATTTGTCCCAATTTGTTTTCCTAAAGGAAAAAGGAAGGCTTCTGTAATTTGAAATCCTGTCCACAGTTGCTATTCACAGTTGAACGTCCATCTTCATGTACGCATGCTCTGCCAAGGCGTCTTTGTTGTAGCCAGACAATTCCGGAACAAAACATTTATACCATGGCAACATCAGTTCAGTGTTTATTTTTCATCCAACTGCCAAGCTGGGTGACTGAAATGCATTTGGGAAAATGCTGTCTTACCATCAAACTCAGCCTGTCCCACTCCAACAATTATGATAGACATGGGAAGTTTAGCACCCTGAGGGAAACACAAGAACATTGTTTATTAGCAGCAGAAAATCGGGACGGTGACTGTCACACCAGTGGAATGGATCTGGTGTCTGGGCATAATTAATTTCACTGGGAACTGTGACACTTTGCATTCTGTGAGCACAGTGACATACTGAACTGTCAACAGGGGCAACATCAGTTTTTCTACTTGATCTTCTCACATGACCACTGACCAAGGAATACTTATGGTGCCACAGACAAAACCAAAGACATAGATATACACATATCCCTGACACAGCAAAAATGGGAACTTGTGTTTTGGCCCCATATTTCACCAAAGTAAAGATCAAAAGTGTGGCCATAGATAAGTAATTATTAGCGGGGGAGTGGCATTTGTCCAACTCATCAGACACTAGCAGCTCTAATTTGGGGCCAAGTAGCAAAGCTGCGTGGGCAACCTATTGTGTATCTTCTTCTTCTTCTTTTTTTATTTATTATTATTATTATTATTATTATTATTATTATTATTATTATTATTATTATTATGCTTCTTCTTCTGCCATTGGAGTCTATGCCAGCCCCTAGAAACAGATAGTAAAAAGTTGTGAAATTTGGCACACTCATTGGGGACAGTCCCGTGATCCTTTTCACCAAGTTTCATATCTGCCCCTTGAGCACTCTAGTGCCACCAATGGGTCAAAGTTGGTGGTAAGGTCACACACGTAACCTTTGAACCATATGTCCGGTTTTCAAAAATGATGTATCTTTAGATTCCCTGGATCAAGCCAAGTTCATATATAGATTTTCCGCCATTTTGAATTTTATGGAAACATGTTTTTTCATTATATCTCCTACAATTTTTGTCCGATCTTCCACAAAATTGGCACAGATGACCTTCAGAAAAAGCCCCCATCTCAGTAAGATGCCAAGCCTGACACATGTTAACTTGTCATGTCATCCGAATTGATGTGGCCGCCATATTGGATTTTATTTAAAGATGTAAAAACTTACCACAGGCCACAAATTTTGTCCAGTATTCATATTTTGCACAGACCAAGCCTCACAAAAGTTATCAAATGGATTTTCAATTTTTAAAGCCGTTTCTCCTTTACAGCCAATCAAAATCGAAAGCAAAACAGGAAGTGATGTCGTATCTCAGCAAATCTTTGATCCACCATTCACACCAAACTTGGTATATTTACTCTGAACCCTGTTCTGAGGATGCCTAAAATGTTTTTTTTTTTTAAAGAGTCATTTTAACTGCTTGGTCCCCTCACTGCTGCTTGCAGCTATATTTTCAGATGAATTTTGAAACCCGGATTAGTTATGATCTGGTGAAAAGATTCTCTTCATTATTCCCATGCAGAAGGTGGAAGATTCAGTCTCTTTTTGTTAAGGTATTTCATGACATTAGTTAAAAAAAAATCATTTTTCAATGCAGGCTCTTATAGTCATTTAAAAAGCTACTTGCGAAGCCTTTTAGAGCAGCAAATAACACTAGGAGAAAACCTAAAATTGTGGGTGTTTGTGAGAGATAGAGTTGTTGGTTGTGTTTGAGAGACTACATGTATATGTGGATGTCTGTATGAGTGCGTGCATGTTTGTTTGGGTAGCTGCCTTTGTGTTTGGATGTGCGAGTTCAGGACTGTATGTGTTTGCGAGCGTAAATACCTGTGTGTGTGTGAATTTATGGATACGCAAATGCACAAGCTCATCTGTGTGCGTTTAAGTGGATGAGTGTGTTTGTGTGTGATTTTGTGTGTGTGTTTAAATGCGTCTGTGTCTGTTGCTGGAAGGTGCTCCTTTAGACAGAGAAGCGGAGTGTTTGTAGCAGGTCTTTCAATCTGGCAAGATGAGTGTGATGACAGGATACAGAGAAGCCACGAGTGCCTTGCTCCCCTGATACAAAGCAGACACTGAGTTTATCTGACAGGGAGAGGACAGCTGGGTGAAGCGCTGGAGAGAGGCCAATAAAACACCCATCTCTCTGACGCCCACCCAGCCATGTCCCAGGTCTCTACAGCAGCTCCTGGAAATACTCACCCCTGGGTACACACATGCATGCAGGCACAAGGGAACACAAAGACTCCCACACCAACAAAAGGATAAATATGTCTGCAGCTGGACTCAATTGATCCCAGCACATGGTCAACACCTCCACCCCCAAGTTAGAGGACATCATTATATGGAGTCATTCACAGTGTTTTCCGCAGCTACTGAAACAGCCAAACAAAGCTAAATTAGAAATAGCATACAAAAAGTCGTACCACATTGAGTCATATTTTTGCATATAACAGATTGTTGCATATAATTTAGTCTTCTGCTGTCTTCACTGTGACTGACAGCTAAGATTTCCCTGCCCGCATCGAGAAAACAGCCTGTCAGTCTCAAACCAGCACAATAATCATGACCTTAGCTGGACCAAACCAGAGCATTTGGCAAAACATCCAGAGTCTTCATGCAGAGTAGTGCCTGACCAAGAGCTAGCTCATCATCTTACTCAATAAATATTCAACACTTTACGACTTGTCTAGTTTCTTGTCAAGACTAGAATCCAGTGCTTTCCTGAAACCATGACTGATATGTCACACAGTGTCATACAACAGATAACAGAGGTAAAGCTGACTTAAATAAATATGGCATTTAGCACGCAAGTTCTACCAAATCTTATATGAATATTATATTAGTGTATAATATTCCATCCCACGAAGAAGTTTCAAAGCAGTGGTGTCTGAAATGGAATAACAGCCAATGTTATCTGTGAATGTTTTGCTGCTAACAGTCACGAGCAGCAGAGTATGCAGTAAAATGAAAAAAAGTATTTTCACTAAGGCGGCTAATGTAACTGTGACTGGGTTCATCCCTCAGAGGGATGATGGAGTGGCCGCTTATGCCTGAGACTACAATCGTGTCATTGTGTGCCTGGCCCCTTCCCCTTACTACCCCTTGGGGCCAGCCCCTGTCCTCACTTTTTCATTTACCTTCCATGTCCGATAATAAGGAGGGAGACATGAATAAATAATGTATAAAGTGACATACTGTTGGCATGCATGACTATGGATTGAAATGTAAATGAAAGATTTGTAATAGTAAATTAGAATTTATAAATATAATTTCAGAATTTTTCGAAACTGCATATTTAGAAATTAATTTAGTACAAATAGAAACCAATTTTTCCATGGGTAGCTTTCCCATTGCATTTTCCACTTTTTTTTACGCACACAGTCTCATATCACAAGTTGCATACTTCCATCATTTTGAGAGTTGTATACAAAACTGAAAGGCTTCCAATATATTTACGCAATTATTTACGTAATAATGACAGCCATTTTACTTGATAGAAAACTTAATGATCACAGGATAAATTGGTTGCAAGTAACCTGTGGTGCCTGGTGGATGGTTGTACTACCATGGCCTGTTTATAAGTGTAGGTGCCCAGCCCCTCTGGCAGCTGCCAGGGGGTGAGTGAGATAGAGACCGCCCGCTGAGTGATACATGCAGCTTCAATCATCAATCGTAAGTGCAAAGTAGGTCAGTGTTCCTGAAAAGAACACCCCACCGGAGAACATGGGGGATACTGAGGGGAGCTGGCAGGCTTTGGCAGAGCTGTGTCCACATGACTGCCCCCCTCCCTCCCTCATGCACACATCAGGCGGCCACTGGGGCAGAAAAATTAAACACAAAAGGTTTTCCATATCGGTCAGGTAGCAATTACATTTCACATATACGTTCATAGTTACACACAGATCCCACATTCTATCATGCACAAATTGTATTGAATACATGCTTGTATCACACTTGTAACTGAAGCATTGGGCCCAGCCTTTATATGAACTAGCAATCTCAGAAACAGTTGAATAGTATTTTCAAGTATAGTAGCTTTTGGAAAGTATTCTGACCTGAAAAGGATTTTTTCTCTCTAGACATGAGAAGAAGCATGCCAGGGAATTTGAGAACAATAATTTTTTCTTCTAGGAAAATACTATACAGTGCTAGATGGGAATTAAAAGAAGTTTCCGGTGGTCTACTTCTTTGTACTAAAGAATAATTGACCCCCTCATTTGTATTTACCGAGAAATGCAAACAACATTTTTTTGACACAAAGGTGAAAACCAGTGAAAAGATTATTTTTATGTGAACAAATTAAGTATTTTTCTCTTTCACATACACACACAAACACACATGCACAAGCAGACAGGAAAAGCAAAATCACATTTAATAAAGTCCATCAAAGTTCTTTACCCAGCGTTGGACTCCAGCACGTGCACAAAGGTGAAGCCAGGCCATGGCACGATAGAGCAGCAGGCAAGATCTTAAAAGGAAGGTGTGGCTGTTCTAACCGTGTAACTAACAGTCGCAAATTCCCTTTAAATCCAGTCTGCTGGGTAGTCAGGCATCCATGCCAGTGGCTCTCCTACTGCGGTGGACTTTAAATGGATCGGGCCTTGCAAGGTTGTTCAGCCCGGGGTGGCGTACTATGCCCGGGAGCATTCACAAGTGAATGAAGACTCACAAGATCACATTTGCTGTTGGATGTTTTTCTATATAAGTTCAGAAAAGGCAGGATTTTCTCAAACTGCAGACATATTTACAAACGTCTAATATTAACAGCATCCCCACACATCTGCCCTCTCCCCACTCACGTTCATGGTAATCCCACCTATCTCCCAGCTCATGTTCATAGTATTCCCACTCATCTCCCCTCTTCTCATTCACATTCACAGTATTCACTCATCTTCCCTATTCCCTCTCATGTTCATGCCATTCATGTTCCCACTCACATTCACGATGGCTTCCTTGGTCTGTGCCATGTCCGAGATCACACCGTCAGTAATGATGAGGAGGACAAAGTACTGCGAGCCATCCTGCACGGCAGCCGCGTATCTGGGAGAGATGCAGGTTACAGGTAATTTAGATACCCCATACTGTCTCTTTATTTAACAGTTTCCCCTACTGTCAATGATATTTGGTAAGGATAAATAGCCTTTCTGGGTCTGTGTTTAAATGGACCATTAAACCGAACCGAGCTTTTAAAGATAAACACTTGAATTATGTTCTATTAATTGATAAATAGAATATATTCAATGAAGGGCATGGAACAACACCTACTTTGACACAAACAAGTTTTTTAAGTCATGTTCTCTATATTTAATCTCCATACTTAAACCTTTCAAGAATGACAAAGACACAAAAAGACCCAAAATCACGTCAAGGGAATATTGGCAATGGTTTGTGTTTTTGGTGAGGAGAGGCATGTTGTGGGCGACGGGGCTTGCACCTTGCCACATGGTTGACGACTGGAGCGAAATTGGTTGGTCCATAGAGCTGTACTGTCTTCAGGCTCTGGTGGTATGCTTCCAGAATCCCCTCTATTCCATTGCAGTAAGGGTTTTCAATATTGCCGTTCTGTAAAATGTAAATATACCCACATTAAGTTTTTTTTTTTTTTCATGCGAATCTTTATAAATGAGGAGTGGGCCAGAGGTATCTAGTCAGATGGGAATCCATGACAGCATATAAAGGTTTTGAGGAGAAGTGAAAAGTTCAATAAACTGGATAGTGGGAAAAGTAGATGACAACGTTCCATAATGCCACTGATTCGTTAGAATGAGTAGAAATTGGGAGTGCTTATGGCTGATCAAGGTATAATTAAGTGTTGGTGGTCATCAAATCAATTTAACAAATTAAGACTGTCTAAAGCATTAGGAGACACATTTATTTATTCATTATTTTCCCTGTAAACACTTACCCAATTCAAGGTGTTAGGGTGCTGGACACACACAGGGTTAATTTTGCAGTCGCCAAGCTACCAAACTCACAAGTAATTAGACAGCCTATTCATTGTGAATAGGATCTGCAAGAGCTTCAACTTTTCCATTCTTAAATATTTGCACAAAGTCAGAGACCCACAAATAGAAATTGATACTTATACATATATTCAGGAAACGGTAGTTGATTATATTGGGGGGGGGGGGCATCAGCTGCATGAAAAAGGTTGTCCCTCTGTAACTGTGAGGGGGACGACACTATTTGGAAAATAGAGGATCGGAGTGAACAAGTGTAGTCACCAGGGGAAACTCATGGGAGACTCGTCCATCAGGTGGCAGCTTGGCCCCGAAGCCCAGAGCAGGGAACATCTTGTCACTGTCGTAGTCCTGGATGATCTCACCCACAGCCTTAAGCGCCATGGCATAGGCGTTCATCTGGTAGGGGTTCATGTAGTGGAGCGAAGTGGACTGGGAGGGGTTGCCTGGGCAAAGGGTTGGGAGGCATAGAAGTGAGAGTTAAACAGGGGGAGGGAGGAAGGGGGAAGTGGCCGCTTATGCCTGTTAAGTTGGGACCTTGAGGTGGGTCCTCAATTTGGGGCCCCAGTTCTTCCACAGAAACATGTTCTTGGGCCTCGGAACATCAACACAAGCGGTTTGTGTGCTCAGCCTCACAACTTCAAGTCAGCCGTCAGCCCGCAGCATGGAGCCTTAGATGTGCAATTAACTTTAATAAGTATAATTATGTTTAAGTGCAACCTTTCAAACCATGGGAGGCTCAAATGTTAAGTAGCAGCTTTAGGTTCCATCTGTTCTATTTCGACCCGGTGGACTCTCTAAACACTTTCAGAAACAGCTTTTGAAAATGTAGAAAATTGTTTTTTTAAAGAATACAAAAACCAAATGTAAAAAATGTATGTGGTCAGCTTTGACAATTAATTATTAATTACACCGACACTCCAACGCCCACCTTAAAATTTCACAGAACTGTATGGTCACTTGTGTGTCCTTCTGAAACCATCACTCTTTAGAGACATTTGAGAAACCACTTACCATTGGATGCAGTGAAATCTATGGCCACAGTGAAATTGATCTGGGTTCTGAAAGAAGGGAAAAGAGATGATAAAAATCAACCGACAGTTGTGCAAGGCTCCTACTATGGTTCATCTGGGTCCAGCTCTAGCTGCATGAAGTTACAGAGATAAATGGTGGGAGTGATCCGATTGATCTTTCTCATTCCAGGTCCACATTACACTCATCTCATTGGTCCCCCTCCAAAACACAATCCAGGGGCAATCGTTTCCCATTAATCACACTGATCACCTGTAATCAATGCCCCCCCACTCATCTGATAATTTCGAAATAATTCCTCTCAGTTAATTACAAATAATGTAAAGGTGGAGATTTGAGCTGAAGGGCAACTGTATGTAGTGGCCAGTTGTTGGACTTGCTATAGGGGTCAGGCAAATCAGCAACAGCCAAAAGGCTTCCCTGGTCTAATAGCTGGCAATTACTGTTAAAATGCAAAGTGGGTCTGTGCAGCAACACAGCTGTGAAGCTCGTCTCTTCCAGTACAAACCATCCGAACTTAGGAAACCAGGGCTTCAAATCATTTTCACAATTAAAAGTGAGTCGGAAGAAAATGAACCTAGTTTCACAGGTGTTAGTTTAGTTAGTTCTACACTTTTATCAAGGTTTTATTCCTGTAATTAAGCCAGGCCTTAGAATTTGGCGATTGTCAGCAGTCACATCATCTATATATATATATATCTATCATCTATATATATATATATATATATCATCTATATA
>JAOVYW010000132.1:1012-18018 GCA_025775045.1 Hiodon tergisus | reverse complement strand
CCAGCATTTTAAACCCCCCCCCCCCCCCACTACCAGATTAGCCTTCCGTGAGAAACCCTTACTTGGAGTAGTCGAAGGTGCCTGAGGGCGGTTCCTTGCGAATCTCCTCGTACTCCTGGTAGATGCCCTTCTTCTTCTTCCTCTTCACATAGTGGACCAGCTCAACCACGTCCATCCCACCGTTCTCCGGCATGTGCACGGACAGCTCGGGACCCGGCCCGGGAGGCCAGGAGGATGGGGCGGAGTTTTGTGGAAGTGGGGGCCGAGACGACTTCTGCGGTAGGGGTGGCACTCCAGGTCCCCCAACGTCACGCTCCTCAACCGGCTCGCCGTGCTGTAGGTGTGCCGGCGTGCCAGGGGGCGTCTCCGACTGGGGCGGGGGTTGGCGACCCGGCCCATTGCCGTTGGCACCGGGGCCTGCGGACCCCTCCACCTGAACGAGGGCGGAGCCGTTCCAATGCTGACAGTTCCTCTGCGCTAACAGGGCCTCAGGCTCCGCCCCACTCCGGCCCTGCCGGTGGCAATGGTTGCGGAAGTTGACGTTGGTGGCGAGGGCGTTGGAGTTGAGCCGGTCCCCCGCGGCGCCGGCCGGACCGTGCTCCAGGGAGTAGGAGCGGAGCAGGTTACCCACGCAGTCGCCCCGCTGTGGGCCGGCTGGGGAGGCGTTGACGCAGGCCTGGATCCAGTCCATGTGGCTGTACCGGGACGAGCCACCCAGGTGCTCAGGTAGGGACTCGGTGGGGATGTGGCAAGCCAGCTCATGGGCCTTAACCGTACACACCTGGAGAGGGGTTCAAACATGGTGTTACACAGCACCAATGTACCAACCGGCCCCAAACACAGGGCTCCATTAAGGCCACGTATCTCAATGTCCATCCGGGAACATATTCTATTTTAGACTACGGTATAAGTTTATCAACACTAACTATGTAAAAAGCTATGAGCAAATCACCTTACAACACAACAAGAACGACTTCCTAAGGGCCTAATTTACATATATTTGTCCCCAACAGACAAATGATTTGATAAATAAGTTATATGAATTAGACAATTTGAGGGGAATATTAGGATGGGATTACACAAAGACATGCTTTGCAGGGTTTAGGAGTTGATATAGGGACAGTGTCTGAAAACGCACGCCTGAGCCATACAACTCCTTATTGTGAGTATTATGGTAGTCATCTCTTCTCAAGAAGCCTAATGATGGCATAACAATAGAAACACGCCAACGCATTTATCTACCACTACAATGTGAAAAAGAAAGGAAAGGTCTGGTCACCTGACTTCCTACCCATTCTTGGAACAATGAGACACAGCGGGTGAAGAACGACAGGGAGAGAACAATGAAAAAGCAAAAGGGAGAACGGACTGAATATAACAGGAAATTAATGACAGCCTTTACCACGCCGGCCACTTAAAACCGAGGCAGAGGCCGGCATGAGGAACAGCAGTGATGGAAACAGAGTGAGGGACATACACATAACATTTACATAGTGCAGAGATGCCAAGTTCTCAAAGTGGAAAATAGTAGCACTTGACGTTTAAAAAAATAAAAAAAATAAAAAATTAGTAGTCTGCCGTAAAAAAAATATTAGCACCTGACCAGTAAAAAGATTACCTGGTGAGCGCAGCGAGGCGGTATTTTTTTTTTCATGATCAGGTGCTGCTAGGTGCTCACCTAAGGAAGAATCAATTCTGGACTGAAATATTCAACCGCCAAACTTCATCAAAAATAACTAACAAAATAACATCTCAAGAAAGATTTAACAATTTCTATTTAGATTCTGAACTACAAGTACTTTGGATTTCAATTTAATGAAATGATGCATGGAAAAGTATTTGAAATGCTCTGAACCGTTTTAGTTTATTTCTCTTGCTGCTTTTGTCGAAAATAACTCAAGTCAATAAACAGATCTTCCACTGACATACTGGGCTCCAAGGTGTACCAAGTGGAAAGGACATCACAGGCATCATCACAACAGAAGCTCACAAAGCGTAGCCGATATGATCTGAAACAGCAACTGGAAGATTGTGCTCAACAATAAAGTTTACAAAAAGTGTCTCTGCCTTTATCACTGCATCATCTTTGCCTGTACTGTACAAATTAACACAAAGATTTATGATTTCCAACAGATTTTTCAAATTGTTGATTTTTTTTTTTACACCTACATGACTGATGCAATCTTGACGTCCACCGTGTTTCACTGAGAAGTCAGTCCGACAATATTCACAGTAGGCGTGCGAGTCTGAGATTTGACTTGTTCTGATAAAAGGCCAGTTTGTAGTGTATTCCTGGCAGGATAGTCAACTTCTTTTAGACAGAGGAGTGTAGGACATTTTTTATATCTGGCTGGTGATGAAACCTGAACGATTGTATAAGGAAACATTTCCGCGGCAGTTCCTCTAGGACCCCCTACACTGGTTGCTAAGCAACCCGGCTCACCGCTACGTTAGGTAAAATGCCAGTGAAATATATTAAGAATAACATGTACACATAAATAGACAGGAAAACACACACACAGTTTGTATGTATATTTATACGTATATATTTTTACATATAATTTTTTCGTAGTATCAAACCCTTTGTCTTAACACCGTATTTTACCCGGCAAAATCGTACCACTTGGCATCTCTGATAGTGTCTACAGCACAGGAGTTGCGGCCAATAGGCCGGAGGCTGCCATTGTCCCTGAAAGGGGTTCTTCACCTGAGGAAAAGACTCAGATTGGCAAGTGGGGCATGAAGCCTGTGGACAAGACAAGAGCGGGAGCGTACCCTCTCGCGTAGCTTCTCCCGGACAAACAGCCGCAGCACGGCGAAGGGCGCCCGGAACCACAGCGGGGATGACACGATGAAGACGCACTTGAGGCGCGCGGGAAACGCACCCTGGTCCGGGAGGAGGAGAGGGAGAGAGACAGGACGTGAGGTCACTGAAAGCTGAGATGACCGACACGGTGTGCAGGCACCCTTAGCAACACAAGCGCCATCACAACACGCCACACATGCATGTCGCCTTCCAAATGCGTTCATGCCGGCAACGACCTATAATAATGACGGCAGGAGAAGCCACTAATGGCACCCTTTCACAGTAAACTGTGGCCAAGTATCCCTGAAGCTTTAAACATCATGATCAGGAATACCACATTAGAAACGGGTGGGCCCCGAATCACACAACTCGTTGAGGTTAATTATCCTCCGCCTGAAAATATCAGACAGCTCGCCAACATTAAACACGGTCATCAACGCTACTAGTGGGTTGCTTCTGTACAAAACCTTTTATTACCTCTCGGTGACAAAAAGGGCTTTGGGGAGCTTCTATTTAAAACAATAAAGAAAACTTTATACACGGGGGAAAAAGTTTCAGGATTATATATTTCTGGAAAACTACAAGGTGTTAAAAAGTTTTTTGACAACTAAGTACTCATTTCTTAACGTGCTAAGTAAACTTTTGTGCAAAGACAAATTGATCTAAAGTTAATATTAAAGTAAATGAAATGTACCAATTCATTTGGAAGGTGATGCATGCATACTCACAAATAAATAAAAACACACACCGGGAGCTGTAAAACATTTCAGCAAAACACATCCCTCTCCCTTCACCCTTTTGGTCTCTCCTGCTTTTTTCCTGGTTACCGTAACCCTCCAGACAAACGGCAGCTGATGCCTGACAAAGCCCAACAAGGCTGAGATCCCTGTGAGACACTGACAGACTGCAGGGGAAACCCAGAGCAAGAGTATACCCGAGGCGTCACATTTTATACAGGCCCGAGCCCACGCCACTGTCGGAGCAGATGGGCTCGTGAGTCTGGGTCAGACGGAACAAACATTCAGGGAGGAATGTTAACAAATCTCCTCCCCAACATCAACAACAGTGCAAGGTTTACCACCAGGTGTGTGTGAGAGAGAGAGAGAGAGCACCGCCACCCACAATGGGACAGAAAATCACTCAATTAGTCGACAGAATATGGTTAGGTCCATGGTCCGCATGCAGCGAAAGTTTTCCCCGATGGTGCAGCGCGTACGACTAGACAGGAGAAAGCAAAGCCAAAGCTCACCTTCAGGAGATTGAGGATCTTCACACACAGCTCGTAGTCGAAGTTCCCGTACGTGGAGTTGGTCATGTCGTAGATGAATATCAGACCATCCCGTTGCGTCTGGACACTGGCGGATAGAAACAGCATCGGGAGCGTTGCTGTGTTTAACCAGATGTTGACGTTCTATACCCAAATACAGCTGATATGCCTTCTTGATGCATGTATGAAACCAACAGTCAAAGTCTCTTTTCCAACGTTACCTTTCAATGGCTTTGTCCAGCTGATAGATGATAGCCTGCAGCACTGCCTTGTGGGTAGTGTAGTCTGGTCTGTGGAGTCGGGCAGTGAAAAGGGCAAGGGCAGCCCCCTTGGCGTCTCGGCCGGGCTGTACCGGAAAGCGCACACAGGAGAATGGAGGACAGAGATACACGAACACACGGTTCAACCAAGACAGTAACCAGGACCGATAGCAGTTTCCCCATTAACAGCTGCCGTTCCATTGTAGGTTACACATTAAGAAGCACAACTATTGTTCCCTATTCAGGAAGTCAACCCTGTTAAACACACAATACACAAGAACAGAGAAGACACTCACCAGAACAGTGAATTTCCCACTCAGTAACTCAGAGCGTAGGGGCTCCTCGCCTGGGCTGATGTTATATATGCCTTCTTTTATCCTTGTGTTCTGGTTGCGACAAACAGATGCCACCATTAAGTAAAAGCTCCATGTTAATCTTACCATGTGCGATTTACTCTGGCTCCTCAGTACTTAAGTTTGATCCTACCATATCATAACTTAGTGTACGAGTAATGATTACCCTGAGGCGAATTAAACATGCAAATCTCTTTACAGTTCCAACCCTCCTCGAGGGCGTTTAAATATACACCATTGCCAGCAGCCTGTACGTTAAAGCACCCCCTTGGCCGTGTTCCCCGTTTCCGCGAAAACTTCCTAGCCAAGAGAGTCGTGGCAGAGCAGCCATGCAGAAACGAGGGCCGAGTGCAGCAACACATGTCCAGTGCAGCGGAGAGAGAGAGAGAGAGAGAACCGCTGACCTTTCTACTAGCAGCATCGCTTAATCCAGCCCAATAACTCCAACGTACACAAGCAGGGCTGGCTAACAGCTCAGCAGTGGCCCCCGCAGGGGGTTACACAACGGCCCCGCTGCGGGGGTGAGGCTGCCTCGCACAAGCAACCGCAGGCAAACAGGGTGCATCAGATCACACCGCCGGAGCACGGGCCACACAGCCGTTAGGGGACGCACCAGAACCGCCACCGGGGCAGGACTTTGACAGAAGATAAAGCGTGAGGGAGGGGAGGTTAAGAACTAAGAACCCCAAACATGGGGACAGGGACGTACAAAACCCTTAACGAAGCAACAGCTGCATATCAAAGCAGTCCATGAGAACATCAAAAATGCAGGTGGGACTGCCAGGAACATATCAGAGCCAGATGTAACGTCAGAGCAAGAGCAACACAAAAACACAGTTCTCTTCTGAGAAATTTCGCAATTACACTTCCCACTAACATACATTACAAGCAACTGGAACTTAATCTGTCAACAAGTCTTTACTTTCTCTTGGGCATCCAACCACCAAACAACTTTATTATTAAAACTGAAACTAAAATAATGCATTGAGGAGCTTGAAAGGTTGCTCCGGTAAGGGTAACGGTAGCAGGGAGGAAGACCTCAGTAGGTTAGAGAGCCGACATGAGTTAGTGAGTTGTTTTCACCGTGGCCCACGGCTGCTGAAAGCCAAAGTCCAGCAGGAGACAGGGGACTTACCTTGTAGGCCTGGAAGAGGTCGATGGCTCGGGAGACGTGGAACTTGCGGGCCATGAGGAACTTGACAGCCGTGCTCTGGGACACCAGCACCTCACTGTGCTGCTCCCGGGTCCTCAGCTCGGCCAGGAACTCCTCCACAGCCTGAGCCCAAACACGCACACAGGTTCGTGCTCACGTTACACATGCATTCCTTAGGTTGGGAGAGTGGGTGGATGGAGGATAGGAGTTCCATAGAACAACATGAATCACAATCTTGGACTTAATTGCACAATGTTTTATTAGCTTTTTTCTACATCAGTGATAACAAGGTTTGTTATATGGTATGTGAACGGTGACACTAGGACCACCAATATTTATAAAAATAAATAAAAACACACTGGCAATCTAAAAGGCAATCAGAAAGAAGGGAAGGCTCTCAACTAACAGCTAAGGGTAGGAATGTTTGTGGGATTCCAACAAGGTCATCCCTCTCGTGGGTAAAAAGGGGGGGGGGGGGCTCTCGGCTGTTAGTACTTTCTGAACAGTATGACCCTTCAATACACAACCGCATCAGGAAAGGCATCTTAGTATGCTGCAGTTTTGCCTGAGAACTGGAGATCACCCCAGAGAAGAGCAGATAAAGTGGGACCGGACAGGACAGGGCATCCCATAATATTCATAGGGACACGGCAACAGGAAGCTTAAACAAAAGAAAGGAGGGAACTATTCATGCTCTTTCTACTACATAGGCAATAAGGGGGGAAAACTTCCACAGGGAGTGTAGTGCATTATCTACATGCACACATCCAGCTTACTCAGGAAGTAGCACACTGAGAATTCAGTCCAGCCTAGAATTGCTGATTTTGCACCTATTTATTACCTTATCTTATTTAATGCAAAATGTCCGCAGCACCAGTTTCTCCTTTCAACCCACTTCTTCAGACCACTGACTGCTACGTTCGATCCCGTAGATTAAAGTACTATAAAGTAACTATGCGTTAAACATGACGCGTTAAACTGACGTGGCGAAGAAATTGGCACAAGCAGAAAACTATTTTCGCAACACTAGCGGAAAAATAAAGTTAATGCCTTTTATTTTAAAAAGTTATACAACATATATTCAATATAATGCTCGAGTCTATAGGAAAGCAATGCCCCTAATTACCTTCCACTCATAGGAATAATATGAAATGTAATGAGTGCTCTGTAAATAGCAGACATAGTCATTGTAATTATACAATGTACAAAATATTAGCCATAACTTATTTGAAGAGCTGTAGACTCTACTTAAATTAGCTGCCGCAGACAACAAGATAGCACTAAACACACGCGAGGATTGTGTTGTTGGCGGCACGACAGCGCCGTGTGGTTCATGACAGGTTGTCCAATTTGGAGAGGCCTTTTTTTAACCACGGGGCCTGTTCATAAACGAACATATTTAAAAAGCGACATTTCCACCTAAGCGTCCATACACACAAACGAAAAGACTATGTTCCATTTGTAGTTCACTAGCTGGTAGTCACCGTTTAGTTACTTGATATTTAAAGTCACACGAGCGCCAAAACGTATGTATTCCTAGAGCCTTTTCCATATACTGTTAGAAAAAAAATTAATCGATCAAATCGAAATGTCTGAATAAGACACTAGTTGTACGGTTGTCATTTAGAGTGGCATCTGGATAGCAACCCCATAACTATTAACAATGGTAAAACACTTTATATAAAGGGCAAACGTTGTAATAAGGCTTAGTTACTTGAAGAGAACTACAAAACATATTTTCTAGCCAGTTTGGCTGCACGGCAATTTAATCAGCCTCTTAACTTAATTAACGGCAAAGAAATTTTAATTAGACACTGTTCAGGCCTTCAAAACACTAATTTTATTGTCGATTCCTCCCTACCAATTAAAGTACTGCTACCTGCTATGAATGCACCGCTAGGTAGCTAGCTTAAAAGCAACAGAGTAAAATAAGCGCAACACCCTCCTTGTACAAGCTACAACCTCAGACCCGTTAGGCTAATGGTCTCACAGGGATTCAGAGAGATGAGAGCAAAAGCACGGGCCACGGCTTGAACGCCCACGTTCCTCTCTGACAAGGTCGAACTGTCTGGAAACAATATCTACAAAGCAATACGCAGACTGCGACAAAAACAAGGATGCGTACGAAGACAATTACGAATAATAGCATAAGGCGAAAATATAACCGTTACTCAAGTCTTACCAGCTCTTCTTGAGTTGTCAGGGCTTCCGCCATCTTGAAGCCTCAGCAACGGCGTCGCTTCAGGCCCGCCCACTCAGCCTCGCTATCACGCGGCTTGACAAACGTTTGTGGGTCTGGACTCCGCTAGCTGTCCGACACAGGGGTGGTTCTCTGGTTGGCCGGTAAAACATTTAATATAATTTAGATTTATTAATAGAAGCTTGCTGGAGAAAACAGTAATTCCATCATCGAAATGTATCAGCTTTCTGCTGTTTAACTTTTTCTACCATTCACTTTGTATTAATGGAGTTTTATTATAAGAGTAATAATCATAATTGTAAATATTATTATTAGTATTATTAGTATTGTTGTTTTTTTTATTTAACAGAGAGGAGGTTTGAATAGATGTATTTTCATTTCTAGAAGCCCAAACCCAAATTTAATGTATCATCTAAGTAGATTTTCACACAGCCCAGAGAGTTCAGCTAGCCACAGTCAACATCGGCCCATACATTGGTAATTTGTTCTGAGAATAAACACTTTAGCAAGGTACAATTCGCATAGAACAGAGCGAACCGTGGTCAGCAACACGTTAACCATCGCGTTTCAAACATTTAAAAATAATATGAAAAGAGTCCCCCATATCTCACCAATATTGTATGTGCTGGTTCTTCGCTAATTACTTATAAGGCTGATTCGTTCTATTCCAGTAACTCGATCAGTACGGTCACTGGCAGCACGTTAAACAGCAAGAGCTAGCAGTCAGCAGATTTTCTTCTTCCTGGACAATTTCATGATTTATTAACTTTAAAAAAAAAAAAAATTAATAAAGCGCTACTGGCTTTGGATGAAGACTACGCCTACTGAGAGGATTGATTCTTGGCTCTGCCTACACTTAACTGGACTGAAATCAGATGCTGGGAACTGATCCAATTAATCACTTTAGGCTTTTTTAATTAAACCAAGTTTGCTCGTGTTTCCATACAAAACACCCGAAAAGGAACGCGCATCCCTCTTCAGCCACTTCCCTGCCGGCCGAATTGATGAAGTGGGTGTCATGTATTCATTTTAAACTGATTTATTCATACGCAGCCATTGAGTTGCCTGCAAAACTTTACAATATGAAGGCACCTGGATGCATCCATCACCTTTGTCATCTCATCTAAATAGCAACAGAGAACACATCGTATGAATGCAGAGACGGCGTATCTGAGTGTTTTATATCCCGTTTATCATATCAAGAGCATCTCACTTTGCAACAAGAGGATACCCACGCCTGCAGGGCCCCACCCCTAAAACGGTCTGTACATACTGTCACGCGCAAATCCTTTGCGTTAAAGTCCATAAGATCGCTCTTTATGAGTTTTCATTGTGTTATTATTTAACTACGCCATTGTGACCGTTAAAATGTCCAAAGAACAGTTCATTTCTAGGAGAGCTGAAAAGGGGTAGTTCCTTTCTTTCTCCATAACCTTGTCGTGTCCTCACTGACGGTATCGGCCGGATTCCCTCGTCATAGAGCAGCAGCGCTCCGTCTTTCCGGTTCTATTGCTGTGTTTAAAACATACGCGCTAGTTTAACATGCCTATATTCTTTCGTGGTATAGCCTTTATGCCCAGAGAAGCAAGGGAAGGAAAGAGAGCAGTAAGTGTTAAGATTTACTGCAATAGCTGACCCTTTTACTCAAAGCTCTAGTGGCAAGGAACCACCTCTTTTTCCAAGCATAATAAATACATTCATTATAAATCTTCCACTTAGTCGAACCCTCACTGGCTCAGGGTTCCCTCCACGGATACCAGCAGACTTAGAGCTGTGCCATTCTTTCCTGTTGGTGATGACAATTCTTTGATTTGCCCTTTAACAGGATTACCAGAACCTACCACCTTCACGCAAACAGACAAGAGAGCTACTTTAGGGGGAACCCAAGGCAGCACTCATGCTGCCATGTTTTGGGCAATACATTTATTTAAAATGTGTGTCTTTCTATAGCATTTAGGGGCCATACAAACTGTTTCTTGTTCCTGAGAAGCTCAGCCACTAAGGCACCCCCAAGTGTAGGCCGGACGTTATGACACATGACAAATTGCTCGATGGTAGGTGGGTCAGAGGAGTTAAGCCACATCTTTGCACTATCTGTGTGTGGCAACTATGGTTAGTGCTTTATGAGATGTGATGCGTACAATTGTTGATTCAAAACTGGGGTGAAAATTTGAATATCTCCATTAAAAAATTTTTTTTGGCATGCAGCAGTTCCTCCCTATCCACCAAAAACAAAGTAAACACTAATCCATCACAGCATTTAAGTATTTTAATTCTTTGAAATAAACAAAGACTTAATACAAAAGGGGAGGTGAAAAGGTGTGATCTACAGGCTTAGCCTGCGTGTTCCCACATCTCGGTAAAGAGGACGACGACCACGTTGATTATGGGCTTTCACGCTGAGGCAACCAGCTGCAGTTGCTACCCGACCCAGATTATAGGGCTCGGGGGTTGGAGGACTGGACCGTCTCCTACCAAACTGGACAGTTCACCCACGCTTCCCTGACGGAGCAGGGAACAATCCCATCTCCCCCATTGTGAGGACCACCCTACAGACCAACGTGGTGCCTGCGTGTGTCTGCTCAACGCACCGCCCCAACAGCCAGAGCGATAAAAATCTGTAACAGCGGAAACACACTAGCGAAGAGATCAGAAAATGGTCCCACAGAATCTAATTCACTTGGTTAGTGACAGCAGTGCAGCTCCAAACCGTGTGGGTGGGTGTTCCACAGAGTGACCAGGAACAAGTGATCACTGCATGTGAAGCTCTCACTCACCGCCTTGTGGGATCATCCACGGTAGGGAAACCCTAAAACTTCCTGTAGATCCATTTACAATACACTTACATGCAGTCAGCCCGCAGTAATTCACAATCCTGTCACGGCACAGGAAAATCAAAGCCAACGGTGCCTTGGTGTGATCTAGCACCTAGATATGGGGGGGCTCCAAGTTCAGCTTCCCAGACTGCACTTCGAACCAGTTCTACGACAAGGAACTCCTGCTTTTGCCGAGGAGTGAGGAGACGGACACAGCCTCACTAAACCTACTGAGGACCACCAGAAGTACGTTAAATAAAAACATCAGTTGTGTAACACTATTACCCGACAGTTTAATAATCTCTGCATATGGCAGATGTTACCATTTTCGACACGATACAATGTTGAGGCAAAATAAAAATGTTTAAAATCTACTTGCATTCCCTGAGATTTGTCCAAGAGTAGAATGGCATGGATAGTTGAAGATGGATAGTTGAGGATCAAGCTAAAACGCAAGAGATTTATCTACGTAAAATCCTCACTGGATCGCAAAGAACTGCAGCTGTGCTACACCCCAAGAACAGGAGGATTGTGCAGGGAAAAGAAACTGCTGTGTAAATAATTAATTCAGGAACATAAATCATATCTCAGGCCTAGTTTATTAACTTTAATATTAGAGTGCACGTTTCAGCTTTGCATAAATACTGTACTGGTAAGTGCTGTACATTTGGATATCAAAGCACTGTACTTTTCAGAGACGTTTCTTCAGACGTGAAGGCGCTCCACTGTGAAACACAGCCTCTAGTTATCGCCAAGCTTCCACTGCTGGTTTGCGTGCGTTTCTGCCAGTTTCCCCTCGCCGGACTCACAAACACAGCGCGTGCCGTGCGACATGTGAATCAACTGACCCCTTCGGCTGCCAAGATGCCACAGTGGGCCAAGTAATAAAATGAATAATTAAAAAGAAATGATCAAAATAAATCATTCCTAAAAAAAATACTCATTTTGCACATAGATGCAACACATTTTTTAAACAATAGTCAGCCTAACAAACAAATAATCAATGACAACACAGATATAATTAGCAGTCATTTTAGACATTTGTAAGGCAAACATCCAAGCACCAAACACCGTTTTGTAACCAGCCAATGTTTTAATTTTATCCAGTACTGGGTTAAATAATTTATATGAATGCTACTTACCAAGACTTTTAGTGTAAATGTTATTACATGTTATTTGGAGACAAAACGACTAGGAATTTTAAGGTGGATCACATCGAAACGGGAAAGGAGGAAAAAAACAAAACAAAAAAACTTGCACCCAGCTCAGTTCTTGAAAACTGCTGTTTATTGGACCATCTGAAGTTCTGTCAAAACAAGGTATCCTGAATGTCGTTCCTTTGTTTTTTTATTCTTTACGATTTTGAAAATTTCACAAGGATGATGAACACTGTTAGATATTTGTGTGCAAACAAGACTTTGTGAACCGGTCAGAAATACGCAGTGATTTGCGCTTGATGCTTTCAGCGCATTTCCAAAAGCCTCTCCCAACATTATGTGCACAACCTTTTCAACCGAGACACGGGGATTGGATTCTCCGTCCTCATTACACTCAGAGTTTCTTCACAATGCTACAATGACAAGCAAAGCGCCACTTTTACCCACAGTCACATCTGAGCGCCACACAGACCCGTGAGACAGGGGAGCTGAAAGCATGGTACTGAGGAATCTACGGTTACCACAGAGTAACGTCCAATGTACAGTTTTCTGGCCCTCGTATTCAGAGTTTGCGCCGACATCCAAAAGGCAGGAACAGCGACATTCAGAAACTTAGAACGTGAACGGTTCAAGTACGGTTGAACCACTCGTGTTCGGCGGCTGACACAAACGAGTTTAAAAGAGATGAACCAGTACTTAAAGGCAAGCATGGAGGTTAACGATGGCGGGCTTGCTCATAGATATGCTCCTTGAGCACAGGGGATGAGGGACTCCAGTGTTTCCGGGGCTGCCGCGACTGCCGGTCTTTACAGCTGCCTCCTAATGGGCGAGAATCAACCCTATAACAGCAGGGATGCGATTCCCAGTACAAACTGTTGAACAAATCACAGAAAAGAAACAAAAACAAGCGGTTCCCCCTACCTCGGATTTAACAAAACGCACAGAAATCGCAGCGGTGCGCCTTGGGCAGTTATTAACAGAACAAGCCACAGGTCCCCAAAGCCAGGGATACAAGGTCATTTTCCGTTTACTGTAATCCGCGCGAAACCACCTTATGTGCAGATCAGCCGTTTCTACTTTTGGCCACGTTTTTCGATCAGAAAATTGTATTCCCCCATCAGAGAGCTTTATCAAGTGGCTAATCGCGTCTACCACAGGTGGAAAAACGTCTGGGATTTATCGCTTCTTACCGATAAAAATAAAATGGTCAATACAATCGGCCGCCAGGCACCCACATTCAGACTTCACAAATTGCTACGTAGTGCGAGGGTGTCGTCACTGATCAAGTCTCAACAGCCACATTCCATACCATTGGAGGCAGGTCATTATAAACAAATAAATAGACAGGATACATTTTCTATAAATAATCATAACCATAATGATTTAAAACAAAACATTTTAAAACAAAATGCCTTAATTTCCTTATGTTGTCTTTTTGGTTCCCTTCATCGCCATGACGCAGAGAGGCAGCGCAATGATGGAGGTGGGCCAAAGCTAAGCGCCAGGTTTTGCATACTCCGCCCCCCACTCATACAGGTGAACTCAATACTCCGCCCCCCACTCGCACAGGTGAACTCAATACTCCGCCCCCCACTCGCACAGGTGAACCCAATACTCCGCCCCCCACTCGCACAGGTGAACCCAATACTCCGCTCCCCCACTCGCACAGGTGAACTCAATACTCCGCCCCCTACTCGCACAGGTGAACTCAATACTCCGCCCCCTACTCGCACAGGTGAACTCAATACTTCGCCCCCTACTCGCACAGGTGAACCCAATACTCCGCTCCCCCACTCACACAGGTGAACTCAATACGTAGTGCACCACTTTCAAACCTCTCCATTCTTACCAAAGGTCTCGCCCCCCTATGTGAATCATGGTTCAGCTACCGGCTGGTTGCTACGACGACGGTTTAAAAAGGTGGCTTTCCCGATAATCAGCAACACCCTCCCTCTGGTCTTTACCTGGGGGTGGGGGGTTTGCGGTCGTGGATCGTGCTTTGTGCGGTACGGCGTACAAAAGGTACGACCTGGTCTCTAGCTTAATTCACAGTCCAACTTAGTTTGCACTTATTCTCAAGGCTCAAAATAAAAACGGCAGCAATCTTTGGTGGTTCGGAAGGTTCCACTGACGCTAACCTGTGTTGTGAGTACCCAAACAACGTGTGCGGTAAAGGACCTATCTCTGTATGCTCCCTCCTGTCCTTATAAGCAAACCTAGGGAGCTGTCAACGCCCTCCCTTTTATTGTCACCCTCATTAATACCATCATCATCATCGTCATCGTCATCATCGTCGTCGCCGCCGTCGCACGAGACACAGTGTTGTTTAAGGCACTGGCACAGGTGAAGCTATGCAATAAAATAAACCAGTAGAAAAGAAAAAGAAAAAAAACACCTATGTACACAGTCATGTCAAGTGCTACTGTCCTAGTGGTCCTCAGGGCAGGGCAGGGCAGGTGGAAGTGGGCTGGTCTCCCCGTCAGGCCTTCTCCTCTTCCCCCGCCCGGCTGAAGTAATACCTGACCGGGGGGCCAGGCAGGTCCTCGTCGCCGTCCGCCTCAGGGGCAAAGGACACCGTCAGGTCCACATACCGCCTCTCCGGCGAGGGCTTTACCAGCTTCTGCATTCTGTGAACGGAGGAGGACGGGCCGGTCAGCCAGTCTATCGGAGACAGGACCGCGGAGCGAGGCGGGTCAGTTGAGGCTCTTACGTCAGCTTGAGTCTCTTGCTGTGTCCGGGCATCACTGGCACGTACAGCATCTTCACGCCGTGGACCACCATGGTGGGCTCGATGCCGTACTTCTCCTGGAGAGGGGAAGGGGGGGGTGGGGGGTGGCTCAGACCCAGTCCTGTCAACACTCGCTCAGGAGGTGGACTCTAAACTTCAGTTACATCTCCCAGGTGTGTATGGACATGGTACTTAACCCTGATTTGCTTCAGTAGATATCCAGCTTATTGAAGTGTAAAATGCTACCAAAAGCTAATAGCTTTCCAACCTGGGATAACACTGCCAGATAATGACAAAGTAATAATAATAATTAAGAGTGGGCGTGCCATAGGTCCTTATACTAAGCGATCCGGCTTTGTTCGTCAGCACAGATAAAATGAAGGAACAGCCGATGTTATGGCTCTAGGGGGGACAGACCCCGTCCCATAGCTCTCACCCGAACGGCGTTCATGAAGTCGGACAGGGTGAAGTCCTCGTGACCGTGCACGGCCCAGCGGTCCCAGATGGAGAAGTGAATGTCGCTTCTGCGGAGAAAAGGGATTGGGAGTTTTTTACCCGCCAAATACTGCTACGGGATCCACAGGAATATCTCGCTGTTACTAGGTAAATAAACAGGGCGGTAGGACATAGGCAAACAATAGAAATATAATGCTGTTACAAGGTATAGCAAATGAGTGGTCTAGATGATCCCTATAATTTTATCCCTGTAAATTCCTGCGTTTAAAACACACACCAGTGTCCAACAGAGCAAAAACGGGGGGTAAAAATTAATCATTAACCAATATCAGCAGACATGGGCTACCTGATCTGTGTTCTCTTGACTTGGGCGGTTTCGGTGAGCACCACCACGGGAATGGCCAGGTTAAAGAAGCAGTTTCTGAAGGCCTCAAATCCATAGCCCCCCGCCACTTTGATGAGTTCCAGCGCCACCTGGGGAAGGGGAAACGTGGGACGCCCAGAACTGAATGACTCCATCCCCCCGTAAGCACTTCTGACTGCGCAGTAGTTTGTATCGATTGGATCAGTGGTTCTCAATCCTTTCCCTGGGGGACTGACACCGAGCTTTTCCAAATCTCTTTAATTAGCCATCGTCTTCAGTACTTGAAGGAAACACTCAATTAGTTGCACAACCCAATAACTATGACTTAAAGGCCTAATTACTTGGCCGGAATGCACAAATGCACACACAGTGGACTTCCAGGACCAGGATTGATAACCCGTCTTTGATTAACAACCGGTTTATAAAACCTACCTCCCAACCAATAGTTTATTTTTATTTTTAAATTGATATACCAGTCAAAGTTGTGACCCCATGCACCCGCCTCACCAGTCCAGCAACGGCAGCAGTTGCCGTGGCGATGGCAGGGATGATCTTGCCGGCAATGCGCTTGGTCTTGAGCCGGTCGGCCGCTTCGATGGCGTACATGCGCGCCCGCAGCGCCGAGGCCGCGGCCACGAAGTCCATGTGACCGTTGGCGTCGTCGTCCTTCTCGAACAGCACGGGGTTCATCTGCAGGCGGTCTGCGAGGGGAGAGAGAGGATCTCCGCATCAGAGTAGCAGAAACAGGCCGCACTGCAGTCAAATACCGCATCGCTCTCCGCCCCGTTCTTCATTTACACTTCGGATTTCACAGCCACTGCTGAAACTTTGACAAAGAGTAGCGCTCAGCACCGAAAGTGATTATGCGGCCCAGAGGGGACGGAGGATTCTCCTCCCTGTGAAGGAGGGCTAGGCTGAGCATGCGAGCGGGCCGCATGGTGTGTTGGTGTGTGCAGTACCTGGGGTGACCAGCCGGGAGGCGATGGCTTTCTCCAGCTGATCGATGGCCTCTCGCTCCTCCTCACTGCTCACAGACAGCTTCATCTGGTCCGGCTTCTTGGCCATCTCGTCCGTCTCTATGCGCTGCTCCACACCCCAGGCCAGGAGACAGGGGATGGTTGTGACAGAGAGTGAACACGTGCTACACGGGCAAGCTGACAGGAGCGACCGTGTGAACGGCCGCACAGCGGCTAACAGCTGCGGAGCTTTCCACCTTTAAAACTGACACGGCTCTTCTGCCAAGTTTTAAATCGTCAGCTGCTCGTTTGTCACACTTTAATTCTACCACTTTGGTTACCGCCAAGGCGGCCGTCTATTCTAATACCTTCTCTGCGGGTTTGTACTCGGGGATCTTCATGTCAGAAAGAATCCGCAACACTGCCTCCTGGGACAGGTCCTAGGGAAAGAAACATACAGCCATATAAAACGCAGGAGAGAGCAGAATAA
>JAOVYW010000130.1:0-16517 GCA_025775045.1 Hiodon tergisus | reverse complement strand
GCCCCGCCCACAGAGACGAGCAGCGGGTGCTGAAAGCCACGGAGACGCCCCGCCCACAGAGACGAGCAGCGGGTGCTGAAAGCCACAGAGATGCCCCGCCCACAGAGACGCCCCGCCCACAGAGACAAGCAGCGGATGCTGAAAGCCACATAGATGCCCCGCCCACAGAGACGAGCAGTGGATGCTGAAAGCCACAGAGATGCCCCGCCCACAGAGACGCCCCGCCCACAGAGACGAGCAGCGGGTGCTGAAAGCCACATAGATGCCCCGCCCACAGAGACGCCCCGCCCACAGAGACGAGCAGCGGGTGCTGAAAGCCACGGAAGATGCACACCTGGGCTGAGATGGAGCTGCCCGCGGTGGGGTCAACTGCTCCAGACGGGCCAGGCCTTTTTCTTTCCACTGGTAATGATTAACCAGGGAGCGATCCTCCCCCAAAACCAAGCCAAACTCGTCAGGAGGCACCATAAACATGCCGGCGGCGCCTGAGCCCGCTTTTACAACAATCCAGTACCTCTGGCGTGAGTCAGGCCTGTAAAGCCGAGCTAATAAACGCTATGATCGTCCTATCGCTCAGGCCCAAACTGAACCCCAGCCAGACGCCAAACTAGTCCATACAGAGACGTGACCGCAGGCAGAGAACCCACCCATCCTGTGACAAAAACACTTAAACCTAGCCTGTGAACCAGGAAGTTCACCACTTGGGGTAGACCTGCCTCAGGGCCAATCAGAGCTGATAAATGTGGCGTGTTAGATGTTGCTAACAGCAGGTGACAGTGGGACCTGAGGAGCCTCCACATCAGCCTTTTAGACAGGAGAGACGAGTGGGAGTGGTGCAAACTGTGACCCAGGGCTGAAAAACAGATGTGTCTCAACATGAGAGCCTGGGGCACTAACGCTACGCTACGCTACGCCATCCCCTCCTGGTGTGTGTGTGTGTGGGTGTGTCTGTTTGTTTGTGTGTGTCTGTGTGTCTGTGTGTCAGTGTGTGGGTGTGTGTCTGTGTCAGTGTGTGTGTGTTTGTCTCTGTGTATGTTTGTGTCAGTGTGTGTGTGTGTGTGTGTCTCTGTGTATGTTTGTGTCTGTGTGTGTGTTTGTGTCAGTGTGTGAGTGTGTGTGTGTTTGTCGCTGTGTATGTTTGTGTCAGTGTGTGTGTGTGTTTGTCTCTGTGTATGTTTGTGTCAGTGCGTGTGGGTGTGTGTCTGTGTCAGTGTGTGTTGGGTGTGTGTCTGTGTCAGTATGTTTGTGTCAGTGTGTGTGTGTGTGTGTTTGTGTCAGTGTGTGAGTGTGTGTGTGTTTGTCTCTGTGTATGTTTGTGTCAGTGTGTGTGTGTGTGTGTGTGTTTGTCTCTGTGTATGTTTGTGTCAGTGTGTGTTGGGTGTGTGTCTGTGTCAGTATGTTTGTGTCAGTGTGTGTGTGTGTGTGTTTGACTCTGTGTATGTTTGTGTCTGTGTCAGTATGTCTGTGTCAGTGTCTGTGGGTACAGGAAACTGGTCTGAGAACAGCCTGGGAGTGACAGTGGGGGAGCAAACCGCCCTCGCACGTGGTACGGCATCAACAACTTCTGATTCATCCAGACCAAGTAAATCACACGCTGTTGTTGCCACGGCAGAGAGGGTCTCAGCCCCAAGGTGCAAGGTGTTGATGTTGGTGTTTAAAACCTAAAAACTGGTTTGCATGGTTCTCTCTCAGCTGGACTTTCATACATTTCTCCATAGAATGATTCCCTGCCTCACCACAGAAAAAAGCACTTCAGACTGAGTGGGGCAGAAGGCTCTGGGGCAACAAGAAGTCACACCCTCTCTGGTGCTGTGCACTCCACGTCACCATTATCCATTCACCATTCTCAATTCTCCATTCACCATTCTCAATTCACCATTCCCCATTCACCATTCTCAATTCTCCATGCACCATTTCCAATTCACCATTCTCCATTCACCATTTCCAATTCACCATTCTCCATTCTCAATTCACCATTCCCTTTGTGCGAAAACAACCCCCACCCCCGACACAGGAATGTTCTGGGGCAATGGAGAGGAGGAAGACGAGAACAGGGGGTCCAGGAACGGTCTGGGAGCTACGCACACGGGATACACAGAGAGAGAGAGAGAGAGAGAGAGAGAGGAAAGGAGAGAGAGAGAGAGAGAGAGAGAGAAGGGTTCTCCTTGCAGTCCTCTCTCTCTACCGCGTCCTCGCCTCAATTCCTGCTGACTGTGCAGAAACACCCCTTTGGGAGGGGGTTCAGATGTGCCGCTCGGAGCAGCCAGCATGACACGAGAGTCCCATCCCAGCTTCGGTTCAGCCAAATGAGCACACATACACTCACATGCACACACTCACATGCACACACATACACTCACATGCACACACATACACTCACACGCACACACTCACATGCACACACTCACACTCACATACACTCACATGCACACACATACACTCACATGCACACACTCACACTCACATGCACACACATACACTCACATGCACACACATACTCACACGCACACACTCACATGCCCACACTCACATTCACATACACTCACATGCACACACATACACTCACACGCACACACATGCACACACTCAAACTCACATGCACACACATACACTCACATACACTCACATGCACACACTCACACTCACACACATACACTCACATGCACACACACTCACATGCACTCACATGCACACACATACACTCACATGCACACACATACACTCACATGCACACACTCACATGCACACACATACACTCACATGCACACACTCACACTCACACACCCACACTCACATGCACACACACACACGTTCATGCTTACTAACTGATGCACACGCGCACACATAGACACGCGCAGTGACAGACACACACGTCCCATTAGAAGCAACTCTGTTGGGGCAGGGAACCCCACGGAGACCTGCGAGTGCCGAAGAAGCGGTCAACCTGTGTACTGAGCAAGCCCAGCTCCGGCACCAGGACCCGGGCTTTGGGACACAGAACACTACCATCGCAGGACTGTGCAGATGAAAAACACCAAACCAGGCCAGGACTAGCACGTCTCTTCTTCACCTCACCCAGGTCAACAGTTTTTTTTCCTGTTGCTCTATCTCATGGTCAATAACAGGAAAGCATTATCTCTCCTTTGCCTTTAAACAGCAGACAGCCGTCTTGTCATTGATTATTGCTGTCGAAATGAACTAGAGGACGATTTTCTTACGGCGTGGGAAAGAGACAAGTTCACTCGTCTCACTTGTGGAAGTGGTTGGCGGGACTGAGCAGTGAAGCAGGAAGGACACTGCCCCTGCGGCTCACACCGGTTTTCAGAAGGGTTGGGCTGGGACATGTGGGCCTCCACTGACGCAAGTCTGCCGTCACACACAGCCAGGGCTGCAGCAGGCCAGACCCAGGCCCCACACACAACCAAGCCCCACAAACAACCAGACCCAGGCCCCACACACAACCAAGCCCCACAAACAACCAGACCCAGGTCCCACACACAACCAGGGCTGCAGCAGGCCAGACCCAGGTCCCACACACAACCAGACCCAGGTCCCACACACAACCAGGGCTGCAGCAGGCCAGACCCAGGCCCCACACACAACCAGCTCACACATGCCTCAAATACCAACATGTTAATAACTGGTCTAAACACGCAGTGGTCATGGATAAGCAAGGGTGGGCCTGTGAGTGAACAGTTTTACTGGCTGTGTTGTCGTAAAACACATAAAGGCTATGGTTTAAATGAATAAACCACTATATATTGGCAAAAGGGGAAAAATGATGAACAGAAAGCGATACTAACAACTGCTTTACTACAGCACGCTACTTGTGCATTATTGCTAAGTCTGGCAGCCACTATGACCTTTAACCTTTCGAGAGCATTACAGCAGTGTGATTACACGAAGAGAGAGTCGTCTAGATGAAAGTGATAGAGACTCAGGCAGGTTCCAACAGCCACAAATGAGCTGGGCTGGGTGTACGGCCCGGGCCCGGGACACTGCCTACATGGGAGATTACAACCCCGACCTGGCGCCGCAGCCCCGTCCCAGAGCGACTTCGGGTACCGGACGTGAGCAGAGCGGGGTGGAGTGATACTCGCGACTGGCTCCACAGAGAGAGAAACGCGGCACGTGTCCCTGTTTATTGGAAGAGGCTATTTCAAAAGACCTGACTTCTTGACTTGCCAGGAAATTTCAGGAAGGAAACCACCATTCAAAGCAACGCTACGGCGAACTGTTGCACCACAGAGGCGAAAAAACCACGATTTCAGGCTGGCTTTCCGAAACCTGTTACTCCACTGCTGGTAAAGGGCGATCAATAGCCGGGCAGACCCCCATGGTGACCCAGTTCAATCAGATAAAGGAGGAAGGTGCTCAGATGTGGAAATCGCACGTCTGACCCGTTCAGGTAAATGCATGGTAACAGACAACCATTGGTGTCCAGACGTGGTCACGGAGCTCAAAGACGAGAACGCAGCAGCAGCCAATCACACAGTCAGTCAGAGTGAGGATAAGGACAGTGAGAAAGAGCGACGGGGGGCGGCGGAGGGGATTTGTGCAGCTCCTGGGCCACTCACCGGTGTTTCTCCAACTCGTTGTGTGACGACCTGGAGGAGCAAACAAACAGAGGCCCGTGGTCAATGTGCAGGAAACGGGCGCTCATTTTGCCGGTTTGAGTCAAACATCCTGAATGCACAAGTAGTCACTCATAGGTGTCTCTCACACACACAGACACACACTATCTACAGACAGTCACAGAAATAAACACAAACACACACACACAAGCACACAAAGAAACACACACAAACACAGAAACACACCATACTAAAGCGTTTTCTTATTGCTGTAAAAGGGGACAAAGATATGCATAGATGCAGAATGTGTAGATAGGCTGAGGACTTACACTACAAGTTAAACAAAATATCTACAGTAAAGTGCAATGGCCAAGGTGCAGAAAGCCTGGCCTTGTTGTGCAAATCCTGGCCTAGCTGCGCAAATCCTGGCCTAGCTGCGCAAAGCCCGGTCTAGTTGTGCAAAGCCTGGCCTAGCTGCGCAAATCCTGGCCTAGCTGCGCAAATCCTGGCCTAGCTGCGCAAAGCCTGGCCTAGCTATGCAAAGCCTGGCGTTAACATTTGAGCTGCTTGCAAGTTTCAGAAAATAGCAGGAACAGCTGAGATGAAGAATGCTTAAAGGCTCGTTTTCCTTTCCAGAGAAGGGTGTGTGAAATAGATTCTAAAGCCCACCCCCAAAAAGAACCCTCTGGTTTCACTTGAGCCCTGCACCATGAAACACTAACATCATGTTACATAAAGCACAGACATGAACAACCTGCTGGTGTTTTTTTCACAGTCCCGTCGCAAAGCTAAGACCGTGTATAGGCCTTTCTACAATGTGTGCAGCGGCGCGGCATCTTTGCAACTCGTGCACCAATAAAACCCTGCCTCCTGGATATGTGCCACATCGGGGAGCGCGACGACGCAGAACTGAAAATACAGGTGCCGTACCAGAGAGACACGCTACAGACGAATGAACGGAAAACGTGCTGCGTGGACGATAAGACGTGCTTCAAAAACATCACTTTATAACCCAGGTGAAACAAGGTGCACTGTCAAACAGAAAAAGTACCTGGGACACCATTGCCCAATACGGCAAGAATAATATTTATTGAATAACACTACACTGACCCGGGTCGTGTGGTTTACCGTGTCCTATCCAGCATTTGGGCGACCCGGTTTGTTCTGGGCATGTTCTGGTGCACGTGTGTCCATGCGTGCGTGTGCCTGTGCGAGCATGGGTATGTGTGTGCGTGTGTGCATGTCCGCGTGTTGCTGATAAACCCCCCCCCCCCCTTTTCTGTCAAGCAGCAATGTCCAGAGTTCTTACAAAGCAAGCCCTTTATCTGTGAATCCGGTAGTTGGCAGAGGGCTCCACACGCAGAGGTTACTCCGGGGCTCTGCCTAAACAACAAGACGGGCCGCTGCTCACAACACTTTCATCCGCAGATCGGACGGAGAGGAAGTGTTCCTTTATATCTGAAATCGATGGCCAGAGGGAAGTGGTGCTATTCAAACGTGTGCAAATCAGGGAGACAAACTGCATGCGGCTACAGCGGGGCGACAGGGACACGTGGGCGTGGGCCTCCGTTTGGCGCCTCCAACGTCCCGCACAGACGCCTGGAGATTATTAACAAGCCATCTGAACAGTCCCGATCCTCCGCACGCAAGCACCCACTAAAGATCCAGGCAGATCTGAAATGGTGCCTCTATGAAAACAACAACGCACCTTTCTGTGGCAAGTTTAAAGAAAGCTGACATTTGTACATTAGGGCCAGCCTTCGTTGGTAGGCTTGGTCCCCCAGCAGAGTTTGATCCCTGCCTAAGCTATCATGGGCCTTGTATGGAGGTGGGCAGGCTGGACTCCTCGCCCCACCACCTTGTCGTTTCGGTATCGGCTCCAGTTCGCTTCCCCACCCAATACGGGATGAAGCGATTTCGGAAAAAACGTAAAAGCGCAAGAGGTGGAGAGAGAGAGAGAGAGAGAGAGAGAGAGAGAGAGAGAGAGGCAAGAGGTGGAGAGAGAGGCAAGCGGTGGAGAGAGAGGGAGAGGGAGAAAGAGAGAGGCAAGCGGTGGAGAGAGAGGGAGAGGGAGAAATAGAGAGGCAAGAGGTGGAGAGAGAGGGAGAGGGAGAGAGAGGCAAGAGGTGGAGAGAGAGAGAGAGAGAGAGAGGCAAGAGGTGGAGAGAGGGAGAGGGAGAAAGAGAGAGGCAAGAGGTAGAGAGAGAGAGAGAGAGAGAGAGAGAGAGAGAGAGAGAGAGAGATGCGCTCTGCAGAAAAACGGGAAAGCAAAAGGGCATTAGACGGGTACGTTTACTGTTAGTTTTCGTCCGAAGCCCGCGTCTTGGCAGGGGAGGGATTTCCGTGGCTGGAGTAAGCAAACGGCCAGCACGTTTAAAACGTGACCAGAGGGCCCCCCAGGACTGCTTGAGAGAGGTCAGCTTAACAACCTCATCCAGTGGTGCATATCACACACCCAAACGTCCCAAACATAGAGAGGATTACAGGACATTTTTGCTCGCATGGAATGGAGAGATTCTGAAAACCTGTGTCCATATATAGACATAACTAATGGCTATGATATTGCTTTTGTTGATGACAGTCAGTTTATGTTGAAAAAAATTAGGTGAGTAGATTCACGGGTATAGTGATGAAAATAATTAAACAGGATCGTAATTTAGCATACAAGGACACTCCCACATGTAAATACACATTTATGCAGTTCGGTTTTGGTTTCAGGGTGTCGGCTTCTAGATACGTATTACATCACTGAACCTTAAAACCATATCGGCCTACACACAGCATACAGTAGGACATTTTTTTCGTCAGCCAATAGGTAGCGTTTCGAAACGACGTACAGTCCTATTGGTATAACCATGCGTACGTGTGAACTGGCACAAGACTAACTTTTCACACAAGTGGGTGTGTAACGTCTGCCTAGACCCGACAGTTACCAAGTGAATCTTTTCCTAAATCCTACTTTTTTTGTAACCACCGGCTGTTTTGTTCGGGTAAAAGTAATCCGACAAACCCGTATGTGGGACATATTGATGAATTACTGGGCGAAATAATCAAGCGAAAGATTACTATTATTTTAAACACATAGTTAAAATTAGATTTTATATGCGTATATTCCTAACAGTAATTGTGTCATTATGCAATGACCATGAGCAATTTGGGGTGATCAAATGGTCGTTCTATCGCGTATTACTGAGCAAATAAATTATTTAACAAAGTATATTCAGGTAAAGTGATTAGCAAGCGAACCTGAAGTGAAAGCAACATATGATCGGAAAGTAAGTGAGAAGACTGGCTAAGTTGACGCTGTACGCGTGGCACTGTTTATGAGATCAAAACAGAGAGCCAAGCCCTACCAGAAAAATGGCGATTACTACGTACATATGTGGTGGGTGAACTAAACAGACACTTCAAGATGGACAGCAAATGTTTCCCAGAAGTAATTTAGATATTTACCTATTGTTCTGAGTTTTTCTTGAGATTGGCGAAGCTTTCGTTTTCTTTCGGGAAAAGTCGCTATTGTACGGTAAAACCGTAGCGTATCCATGTTCTGCTTCTATTGACAGAGTAAACAAAATAATGATTAATCTATATTCATTATGTACTCTTCGTTGATGTGGAAAAAAACGGACAATATTACTACTTTCTAAACGTCATTCTAAATGACGTACCAAGCCAAGCGAAGCATGTGATTATTCAGAATCGAATATGACGGTACATCAATTCATTGTCTTAGTAACTATTCGACATGGACGTTAGCTAGGACTGTCCCTCCTATTCCAGAATATTGGAAAGTCGTAATTCCATGTATCGAACTCGGTTCACATAAAATGTTTTACCAAAGTTAAAGATCAAAGAAACAGAATCACGCGCAATCGTAAAATGTATATATACTGACAGATCTCAGTGTGCGAGCTATGTAAAACAGCCGATTAATTATAAAATCTAATTATATTTCAGCTTTCAATAACATCCATTAAGTCGTGGTAATACCTTGTTTACTAACCACCTCAGTTAGTTTGTTGGCTACCCATGGTAAAAATTTCAGTGTTTTCAAAATGACATCATACTTTCCCTATGGCTAAACGTCTTCCAGAATCTCAAATTAAAACTTGCTAGAAATATATCTATTACTTTTCTGAAAAAAAAATCGAGCTAATTATCTAGCTAGTTTGGCAGTGAAAATACCTCTGTCTCTTCTTTCCAAGAATTCTGCTGCCTCCAGGAGAATCGAAAGGGAATTAAGTCTCATCTTGCTGTATGTATTAAAAAAATAAAAACAAAAAGCTCTATATACACAAAAATACAAGTTCTTCAAAAACGAAAAAAACACAGTACGCGATAAATATGTACTGCTCTGCACTGAATATTTGGGACTCCCAGCCAAATTAATGTCAACTGCAGCTCAACTAATATCGACTCAATGAGTGATGGGATGGTAAACGAATTAAATCCCACGTAGCTCCAAGGAGGCGTTTTTCAAGCACTTATTCAAACCTATGAAAAGCCGCTGTATCTTGGGTTTACAGTAGAATGTTGATATGTTGCGAAGTGCATCCTGATTGGCTAACTAGGGTACCAACAATTTAGAAGCAGGGCCCTAGCAACAGCACGTGTGACCCAACCCCGTAAACATTCATTGGTCTGACGTGTAACACCACTTGCTTCTGATTGGTACTGTTGAAAAGAAAGGGCGTGCCTTTATCTTTAGTTGTCATCGGAATCGTGAACTTGACGTTGCTGCTGGGGTTGCCCGTAGAGATATATCGGTATGGGGTTGCCATGTATTTTTTTCTAATCACCTAATCTGTGTGGATTAATAAGGAACGTTAGTGTTGATGAAAACCTTGGCAGTGTTACATGCCGTACTGACTGGGTGACAGTGCTATCATTTTAGCAATCAGATATATTGCATGGAAGCAAGTACATTATTCCTCTGTGCAAATCTTAATATTATTATCACTCGATTCAAGAATCACTCGTTTGTGTTAAGTAGTAAACATTTTGGTTGATGATTTTTATATGTTCTTACTCTTTCTTGATGATTAAGCATTGCATAACACTTTTTGTTGCTTAACGTACACCGTAAACTTTCTATTTTATTCTAAAGATGACGATTTTACAGAAGCAACACCTTTCTCGGGGAAGACAGAAAGTTTATCCCTGGGTCTGAACCTAAAACCTACTGCTCTCGCCATCACAGCTCCCGTCGAAGATTTTCGTTTAAAAACGAATTGTCCTTAGAACCGCTAGAAAAGCTCATTGATGAGCTTGTCCATCTTTTCAGAAAAGAAACAAAAATATTTTCAGTAGTGAAAAAGTAAAACTGGGATGAAAATAAATAAAGTACCATGCGTTTAATTATTACGCTTACACTATTTAGTTTTTGTTAAAACTAACGAACATGCAACACAACCGACAATGCAGATCTGTGGATGGCTTATGGTGCCTGGTATTCACTGTGATGTGCATATGTACAAGAGTACTGGGTAGGACCCATCGCAACGCGTGTTTGCTTTACCGTCAAGGGAACTGCGTTTCCATCCCAATCTGGAAGTGGATTCTCTGGGTTAAAAATGCAAATGGCGTCTACGTGTAAACTGTGCAACGGCTACAATATTGGAGTTACAGCATCTGGCCCAGTAATATGCACCCTTTTACCCATTGTTTTCGCCACTCATGAATGGATTGAGCACATTCTGTGAATGAAAACAAATGCCCGACTATTTATTACTAGTGTAGGTAACATAAAAATATGGCACAGTAACAACTTGGAAGAATGGGTTTGCTGATGTAACTGCTGAGCAACCATCCTTAGAAACACATAGTCGGTGCCTTTCTCACATTAAAATATTATTCCCAGCACCCTGGGTATCACAGACACCAGCCATTCTATTAGGTAAGTTACATTTAGTTCTCTAGGTTAAGTTCCGTGTTTATTCAGTCAATACAGCCTTTCCTATTGCTAATACGTCTTCTACTCACTCTCATCCAAGGTCATGTTATGTTCTCTCAATTTTTAACTGTTTTGACCAAAGTAAATGCGAGGATAAGTTAATTTAACTTAAGACTCTTTGTGTCATTATTCAAAAAATATTTTTTAAGGTTGTATCCGCACACTCTATTTAACTCTATATAAAGGTACATTAGGTGACTTGGTCAGTGAGCTAAAGTACAGCAACCATGAGACTAAGCGAAGTTGGCTACTATATGCTTATTAAGTTTCATGCGAGAAAAAAACTATTCTATGCATAACAAAAACGGAACTTCCCCCATGATAACTAACGCTACGTCATCAATCGAGTAAACACCTTTATTTATTTACTCTTGTCTATTATGATTTAATCTATGAAAACTTTTTTTTATAGAACTGGTCCATGTATTACAAACTGCTGCAGTGTGTCATCGTCTAATGCAGTTCAAAACCACATTTATATTGAAAAACATGATAATTTTAATATAAAATTAGGCTGTTCTAAAGGATGTTTTAATTAAACCACACCATCCTGATTTCCCTAACAGATTAATATTTAAAAGACTTAAGGTATGACATCTGTTTGCCTTCATTCAAAAGCGAAAAGGACAAATCTGCATGTTTAGTGACTGCCACCCTATTCTTGGCATCAACTTTACATTGCCCTAGCAATTATGTTATGAGTAATTTAATCAAGGTGCGTTATCAGCTAGGCGTATGCTCTGCAGTGATGCCACAGCTCAGCTCGACTGTTAGTTCAGTATTACCGCACATTGGTAATAATGACTATGGTGTTCCAGGGCTTCATAAATGGATGGGGACCGGTATCTGTAACTCAATGGCTGTTGGTGAGAGCCAAACAAAGGCCCCACATCAGACAAACACAGTGACACGTTGTCATTAATTTACCATTCGTTGACTAATAGTAACTCACAAGTTCAAGTTCAATGGAATGGCTGGGAATATGAATATTTGCCAAGGTTTGAGTACTGGGGGAATCAAAAACATCCATGTAATCTATTGTAAAACTATTCTATAAACTATTAATTTGTTAAATATATTTCATTTATATTCATATTCTACAGTGCTTTAGACTTAAGTGAATTGTATTCTCTGCTTTACAGTTAGGTTAGGAGTGAAGTCTAGCCGTAGATGCCATGGAGTTAATATATGTTCCTTTTTTCCCCATTGGTGTGTTTTATGAATATGTAAGAATTAGATTGGATTTTTTGGAGATCTATTTAGTCATTTTGTGTGATTTAAAGTCATTACATATATGGCAGGTATTTTTTGGTTTACTTAACTGCAAACCTTTTTGGGTACAGTGGGACAGTGACGAGCCCCCCACCCCCCTATTTTTTGGGTTATTCATTTATTTCCAGTACAGTTCCACATTTTGTGTTTGTTGGATTTGCTGGATCATAATATCTGCTCTATTTCGCCTGTGTGTTTGTCATGGCAAGTGGCTGGTCGGCAGTGTGGATCACACGTCACATCACATCATAAAAACAAGATTGGCAGCACTTTTTGTCCGGTTCGGTTAGAGTTCTCCCACAGTGGAAATTCCACCGCAGATGGTAGGCAAAGCCTTTTCCACTCTACGAGTTTCTATTTATATTGTAATCATCTGCATGCTCCCTGATGCTGCTGTTCAAAACTTCCTCGCTCTGGGGCCTGGCAGCCAGCTGGCCCTTTCATTTCCCTTTGTTTTGCTTTTGACTTTCTTATGGGACGGACGGGCTGAACATTCTGCTCTCTCCGTTTTATCAATAACTAACTGCCCTCTGAAAAAATAAGAGTCCGTTGCCACATCCGTCCTGGACTGACTAGAAGCTAATGGGGGTTGGGATTTAAGCAACACCGTAACACATGCAGAGGCCGCCTGATGAAGAACGGTGTCCAGGGCTTGTGTAACACCCCCCCACCGCCCTAACCATTAGGGGAAGTAGCTGCCTTGCACGCTTACCTTGGGCATGCACTTGGGTCAGGAGGACATGTCGGAGAGTGGCATGTTTTACTGAGTCCGTTCCTGGATTTATTTTGAAGATCTTCATGTTTGTTCAGTCAGCTCCTTACCCTTTCTGATGCCCTGCCTTGGTTGGCTGGTTGGTTTAATAACCGTGGTGAGCCTGCAGCCAGTGACAGACACTAATAACAGAGACAGAGGATTATAAGGACCGTCGGTGTAGAACATGGACAACATGCTTTCAGTAATCATGAGAGAGGGACAGAGCCCACTTTTCAGCACAACTAGCTTTCTGTATAACTGACTTTGCACATCATTTGAGAATAGAAAGAAAAGATTTACATCTGATATGTTTACATGACAAGGAACTAGAAATAATTGGAATTAATAATATTACATCAATCTTACGTGTGTAATAGATCCACCATGCCTAGAGTACATTGCTTAAAGTTATCATTCCAGAACATCAGGCATGTAAATAACTAGATTCAGTGTGGATAGGAGCTAATTTTCTATATCACTAGGGACTTTTCTGTTTCCTTTTGTTTATAGCCTTGTTTGTGGCTTGTAAAGATTATTTTTTTAACTTTGGATTGTGCCAGCTCTGGAATTTGACAATCCCCGCCTTTCTGTATGGCCAGGACGTGGGAGGAGACAATGTACACATCAGGATTTACTGTAACTACTTTTTTTTTTACACATTGCAGTACCATCAGCACCTGCCAGTCAATCCGGTGCCTTTTGTGAACTCGACAGTGGGAACTTCAGAATCACTATTTGCTTTTCACAGAGGCATAATTTTCTTCCATTCAATAATCCGTCCGTTTGCTGTGATGGACAGGGCCGTGAAATCCAGGATCTTGTCTCCCACTCTAGCCAGCAGCGACTGCCTCCGTGGCCTGCCCGTACTGTGGCATCCCTTAGATTTTCATATAAAAGGGATTAGGTCTGCTAATCCCAAATCACGCAGACACAATCTGCAGATCCATGGGCACATTTCCCACTACCAGAGTCTGCAGATTACATTGGAAACTTAAATTCCCTGAATCTCAAATTCCCTCGGTTCAGAGCTAAGTGGGGTTGAAGGGGTTTGGCAACGGCATGACCTTTTGCCATGCATCGCGCCATCTGTCATGTGATGGTAACTGCTCACATAGATCGCAGACTTTCTGCTGTAACAAAGGAAGCACCTGTAACCAAGGTCTTCTACTCGTGACGGCAAACTGGTATGCTGGGGACACTCCTCGCTTACATCTGATTCAGTGCACCTCGCCGCACACTGCACAGGCTTTCTGGTGCCTCCGTTCACTCTGAGAGACTCCTGGGCGTGGCAGGAATGAAGCACGGCTATTGGGTATGGTAGGCGGGGTGACCCTTCACATTGTCAGGGCTTAATCTTTACCTCGCACGCACAGCCAAACGTGTGCCACATGACTGTCAGCCACTGGAAAATAATGTAATCAGAGGCTATTAGGGCACATACATATATGCATACGTCACCCTGTTTGGGAGTTTCGGTGGCCATCGGTTTGACTTGTGTAGTTAGTTTCTGCTACACGCACAAAATACACACCCTTGTTTCAGCAACAAACATCCTTCAAGTAGACCAGCGGAACAGCGGATTACTAAGATAACCAGCATCTACCAGCATCTACCAGCATCTACCAATGTGTGTCGAGATGTGAGGAAGAGCTAATGATTATGCGGCAATAAGATAGAAAATGCATTGATGGCAAATGATGCCTCAGTGGTGTTGATTGTATTCCATAGATAACCTTTACTTTTATCTCTGGAGCTTTTGCATAAACGATAAGTATGGCATGTTCTGTGGGCGTGACATCAGTAGGCACAAATCCAACGACAGGGTGATTAAATTTGAAACCTTCCCGTACATCCCTGTAAACAATTCCCCTCTAGGGCAAAGACACTCCCACTGATTAGTACACATACAAATACCTGGCAATGTAAATACTATACATGGTAGCCTGTCCCAAATTTACATGCTGGTAAATTGAGTGCTTACATCTTGCGATTCGTCATTCCCACCCCCGGGGGCATCTGTGCACCCCTATATCAGTTCTCCTCTGATATTCACAAGCCACTACACTTGAGCATGTCAGAGGCCAAAAATGTTCACAGGGGAGAGGAAAGAAAAAAGAAGGCTGCTGTGCGTCTCACTCTTAAACGTGTTTTTCACAAGCGCTCTTCGTAAAGGAAAAAGAGCCGTACTCGGTAACTCGGCCTCTCTCGCCAGCCTTTCGTTTGCGACGCTTCTTCCTCACAGCCCGACCTGCGTTAGCGGCAGGACCGCGGGCCTCCTCATGTGAGCGCCTCTGACACTCTTTAGGGGGCCGCGTGACCGAAGACAATTAAGTGGAGATGTAGGCCGCAGCAGCTTGCGAGGGTGTGCGCTTTGTCTCGGCCATCTCTCTGACACAGTATCACCACCGTGGCAGCGAGAACGGCCCCCTGGAGGGCGACAGTGTCACTCAAACGGCCCCACCCTGAGGGTGCGTTCTTAAATCTTACGTCAGCCTTGGCAGCAGGCATCCTTGGTCAGTTTAAGTGTTGGGGCGGCCACTGTGGCAAACACAAACAACCCCCCTGCGAGGGGCCTTCCTGCCCTCAGAGGCCCCTCACATGCCCGGACAGGACGTCGCGTGAGTCTGGTTTGGGGAGCGAAGGAGACTTTTACACGCTCAGACCACCCACCATCCCTTCCTCCTGATGACAGAGGGACCTGCACTTACCCTCCATCCAACCACCCCCCCTCCCCCTCCCCACACGGATACCACTGACAGTTAATAAAGGGCTCCTGCTATTTACAGGAATGGATTCAAACAAAGCCCCTATTCACATGCATGGACTTACAGTTCCCCTGTGTCAGTAAACACCAGGCAAAACGTGTTACCTGGCTGGGCGTTACTAAGGTGTCCACATCTCAGAGGTGCCAAAATATTTATGTAGTGACGTGGTTACTGTGGACGAGGCTGTCCTGGTGTAAATACTACAAGTAAAGGATAAACACATTTGCACTGTGACTGCTGTTTGTGTACTGTGGTCTGGCATGCATTATCCCACCGTCGCCACCTATCTCAGCCAGTCATCACCTTCCCTGAGAAGGATCCGGAACTCCTGATAGCGACCGACTACAGGTAGCAAACCAGACCCATAATCATTTACAATAATACCTGTAATTATGAATGTGTCCCAGGGCAACACTGTGTGCGTGTGCGTGCGACATGCCAGGACGGTCCGCCCGTTGTATCCGTTCGGTGCTCAAGAGGCACACTCACAGCGGCAGGCCGCTTTTCTCCCACTTGCCCCGGCCAGACGGTCACCTCTCCCGACACCAGCTCTGTGGTGGCAGCCCGATCTTGAGTGTCGACAGCGGGGTATTTGTGCTTCCTCTTCACATGGGAAGTGGTTCAGTCTCCTGAGTGGGGAGACAGGTACGGGCAGCTGAGTTTCAGTTGGCATGGGTGCAGCTCACATGCGCTAGCAGAAGGGTAAGTAACTAACTTGCGGATGACCAGACACGCAATTCCATACAGTAGTGTTTGTCTGACAACCGCAAAAAAAACAAGTATTTGCAGTTGCGCAATTTGTTGCTGAAATCACTTCAAACGATAAGACAGCCACAAATATGCCTTTGTTAAAACTCTTTGAAAAGGGTGGTGGGGGGGTAAACCCCCAAGGGTATTTTTAGAGGGACCGAAGAGAGGAACAGACATAAAAACAACATAAAGGAAGACAGGAAGAGGAAAAAACAGCACACAATGTTGAAACGGCACGCAACACGTCAGCACAGTTGTATCACATGGAATGTACTAGCGAGGACGAAGGACACCACTATGAGACGATACCTTAGGACCTCTTTTTTTTTTCATCAAAGCAAATTGGTCGTGTTTAACATTCAGCCGCTCAACAGTTTTCAGAAGTTGCCTTGCAGATGTTTTGCAGGAAGCAGTCATCCCAGTGCTGGGTATCAGCACAATCCGCCCAA
>JAOVYW010000128.1:10054-32852 GCA_025775045.1 Hiodon tergisus | reverse complement strand
GAGAGAGAGAGAGAGAGAGAAAACAGGAGACAGGTGTCGACTGGACGTTTGAGGAGACAAGAACTACAGGAAGGAAGGGTAAAGGAAACAAGAGATTGTCAGCTGAGATACAGAATAAAAAAAACGCCCCCCGAAAATAACGACTTGTTTGGCCCATGTATTCCTTATTGAATTGCCTGAATACTTATCACAAGCCACAAGTTGGTGACACTGGGATGTGATGTACAGGAACACGTACATCTGTACGAGTACTTAAGTAACATAGCAACCGTATGAACGGCAAATTTTGTGAACCCCTTAATGTCTGCACCATTTAGACCATTCAAAATCGTATTTACCCGCTTAAAAAAAAAAACTAAATTTTAATAGCATCTGTTGCTATGGCGATAGCCTAATCCATTACGGAGGTTAACATTCCGCCTTCAACAAAACGTTTGTGTCTCTTGTATCAGCAATGTCCTAGACTTGCCCGAATGTCTTGGATCAGGGTCTTGCCACATGACCCACTTTTGGCTCAGCTTTTGGACAGATGACTTTAAACTTTTTACTTTTTAAAAGTAAAGTAACTTTTTGGCGTCAGTAATCCACCGACGATCTCTAGGCACGTACTTGTGCCATAACTGCAATACGAAGCTTGTCTAATGTTTCCTCTCCTGCATTTCAAGGGTGCTCAATGTGGAGGCCTTGAAGCGGTCACCTACCCAGGGCTAACAAGCACTTTTCACAGTCCCCCGGGAACTAAGCAACAGAGCTGAGGCCCCGTTCTCAGACAGGCACACGGGCGTACGCAGGTAAAGAGCCTGCAGGTCAGGACCACGGTCAGCACAGGTCTCGGAGCAGACACGCTCAGCCGAACCACTTCCAGCCACTGGGGACAGGCAAGTGGCTGGGCATTTCATTCCAAAGTCCAAAACAGCGGTCGGTTTGCACTCCAGGCTCCTACTTCAGAAGCTAACTCACCGAACATTCCCACCTCCGCCACGCCCCCCCCCCGGGATCGTACCTCTTCACTGCTTTCTGGGCCAACATGCGGTTCCCAGCCAGGAAGGTGAGGCTACCGATGATGGCCAGGTACTTGAGGGTTTGGAACATGTTGAGGTGGGTCCAGTACACGTACATCAGACCTAGCATGGCTGAAACGGAACGAACAAAGGCAACGCCGCTCAACGGACAGCAACAGCAGAAAGGAAATGTCTCGATGGACAACGGAGAAACAACGCAACATTTATTTCTGGTTAGAAAAATGCCTGCGGTCACTGGGTGTGACGCAGTGAGTACCGGATGCCCGGAAACCAAATCAAACAAACCCAAAAAGAGATGGGAAAATGTACACACACTCACCTGCATGGCCCAGGTGGAAAAGGATGGAGCTGGGAGAGAAACTGAAGTTCGAGATGTTGGCGCCAAGCTTGAACCACTAGACAAAGAGCGAGAAAGACAACAATGAAGGCGCTGTGTGCCTTTAAAAGGTTCACAGAGCATTTAAAAACAAACTAAAAGGCCGCTCGTCAAAGCGTTGCGGACTTACAGCTGAAATGCCAAACAGACTGGCCAAGGGCATCCTGGCAATGTAAAAAGATTCGGTACAGACAACACCACAGAGTCAACCTCACCAGAACCAGGAGCAGCAGCAGCGGGGAGAGGACCAGCGCCGTGAAGGTGTTGGACACCACGGTGGGCGGCTTCTTCTCCGGCTCCCGGAACAAATGCTGCAAAACAAACAAAAGGTGTCCAACTTTCCTGAAGGCTTTTCAGCGTTTGAGGAGCTCCGAAATCTTAAGCCTTAAGCGCACCTGAATCTCGGGTTTGGGAACGTAGAGCGTTTTGGCCTGGATCACGGACGGTGCTTCCTCCTCGAGGAACTTCAGAACAACGTCAGCCTTTGGGGGGGGCAGCATTAAAGACGTTTTTAGATGACACAAGAGACAATCACAAAAAACGGAAAGGCGAGCATCACTCACCACGCTCCAGAGGATGGGGTTCTCCAGGGTGGCGTCTCCCACCATAAGGTGGAGAGCGTAGGTACCAGAGATGGAGTCAAACTCGGATCTCCTCTCTCCGGTGTCCAGCTCAAACTTGTACACGTTCTTGCTGTCGGGCTCGGCGACAAAGACCACCTCCTGACCGGTTTTCTGATTGTGCAGCCTTACAAAGGTCTGGAGGGGGAGAAGGAGGCACATCCACGGATTCACGGAAAAGCGCGGCGTGATTCTGACCGGCGCCCCATGATTTCCGAAGGGCATTTTCACATGAAAAAAACGGTCAGCCTGTTTGTACCTGATGAGGGGTGAGCTCCGCTCCTGTGTTGACGTCAACCAGCTGAAAGGACATGGCAAAGTTCTGGTGACTGTCTGCGGTGAAGGAGTTCTTGGATTTGGAGGGGTACTCCACCCTGGGTAAACATGAACGGCAAACATCTTCACACACATTTCTCACTGGCTTCCATGCTACTCAGAAGAGTGTTCTAGGCACAGGGCAGGTGGAAAGATTTCATTTAACAGACTGACCTGGTGGTTTTGGTCCCAATGCTCTGGTCCTTATCCACCACTGACAGGTCCATGTTGACTATGGCCACTTCTGTTGACACCTTCACTTTTAGCTGAGCAAAGAGCGAGGAAACGGAACCAAACGGTTGGAAATTCTCATTGAACTCAAATCAACTCAGGGCGCAGCGCTCGGAAGCAAGTCGTGGCTAAAGGTAGGGAGCTTCAAAAACAGAACTATTTTATGCAAATCGGAATTCCAATAAACGTGGGTTTGGCGATTAAGCCATCAAACTGTCACCCGTTTAGTACAGTTCCTCAAACAGACTGGACATTTTTAAAATTATCTATTCAGCTAGGTGACCTCCTCTGCCCCAAGGTTAAATTAGGGCAGAACAGTAGGGGGGGGGTTTCATTGTTATAGCACCTGCCATGCGAGTTATTTGGCAGTTCCCTAAACAGATGCCACAAAGGCTATTGAAACTGAACCGTAAAAAAAAAAAAAAAATGATTCACCACTCATACTTCACAGTCAAAGCTTTCCCACACTGAGGCCCAGAACGGCAGAGGTCAGTGAATCTTGCACCTACGTCCCCAGTAATGTAGTGGACGCAGAAATTGCATTCCGGGCGCAGATTAAATTAACCACAAGCTTCCTTCCACCCCCCGCACCGCTCGGATCCAAAGCTAGGGCCTCTCGGCCGTTGAAACACAGAAAAATAAAACTTAATATTTACAGTTACTGCCACTACAGCCATTTCCAATATTTAAATAAATAAAACTGACCCCCCCCCCACGGGAAACTGGAGGAAAAAAGGGGGAGTAATTATTCATATACTACATTTATTTATTTCATGTCGATTTTTATAGAATGCCTGAGTCATCATACCGTCAACCTGTTATATGACCTGTGCATAGCTCACTCACCTCTACATGGTTGGCCACAAAGCGGCTGTCTCCAGAGACGGCCACAGAGAACTGATAGTAACCGCTGGCAGGCTTGCTGGCCATGAAGTTCAGCTCAAAAACATCACTGGGAAGAGAGAGGAGGGGGAACGGTTAAGGCCGATTTAAAGTGACCTGCTTTCCTCTTGTGTTCGCAGCTGCGGTGGTCCGAGCTCTTACCCGCTCAGGGCGAAGGGGGCCTGACTCAGGACGGCCGTCTTGGAGGCCCCGGTGTGCGCGGCGTACGCCGTCTCCACCTGGACACTGGCTGAGCTAAGCGGCTGAGACAGGACGTCGGTCACCTGGAGCTGGGGGACAGAACGAGCAGCGTCAACATGCCATCGGCGGAGCGGGAGCAGGGCGCGCTGACGGTCCAGCCAGGGGGCGTTACCTGCAGGAGCGGCTGGCTGTGGGACACGGCGGCCGGGCCCTGGGAACCGACCACCACCGGGATGTGGAAGCGATTGCTGGAGAAGGCGGCTGCTGCGCTGGCCACACTGAAGGCCTCAGAGAGAGAGTCCCAGGACTTCTTACTGAAGACAGAGTTCACCAGCTGGATTACCTGGTCCTGAGAGAGGGGGACAAAAGACAGACGGATCAATAAACTCACAATATAAATGTAACGAAAAGTATACGGTCAGTTTACCAATACTAGAATGAACGCAAGCCAGTACACATGGCTTATGTTAAAAAAATGACTGCATCATGTGGTTCAGTATGACAAAAACCAATACTCTAATCTAGCTACACTCGCAAGTCTACAACACAAAGCAAAATACTAAGACGCAGAAAGAAGGGCGGTACCTCTTTAAGGGGAGGTTCCATGTCCACGTGGTCAGACAGAGCGTAGGCTGCAGTCACAAACAAAGCAGTGACCTCGAGACCCTCCTCGAACTGCAGGTACACCCCGCCCAAATCATCCAACCGTGCAGCCAGGTCCTAGGGAGACGGGCCAGGCAAGTCAATCACTCAAGCCATAAACATCAAATGCATTACGGAGACAGTTAAAAGTTACATCCCATTTCAAGTAGTTTCGAATAGCAACGTGTCCGTCAATGGTTCAGTGGCAAGCTGTACAAGCTGGGCGTGGGGTGAGGTAGTCATTTTTCATTCTCTAGGTTCCTAGATTAACAGCGACCCCTGCAGGTTCAGCGTTGGCAGAGAAACGGTACGTCTCCTCCAACAGGCTCTAAAATAGGCCCACATCAGCAATACATTTCGTTTTTTTTAATTTGTTGCTTAGCAGACGCTTTTATCCAAAGCAACTTACAAAGCATACATTTCTATTTACACAGATGGATATTTTACTGAAGTTAAAAGTTAAGGTTAAGTACCTTGCTCAAGGGTAAAACGGCCGAGGTGGGACCTGAACCGGCAACCTTTCGGTGTCAAGCCTGCCATCTTAACAACCCGCACACATCCGCACACATTCACATTTGTCCCATTTATTCATGGTTGCGGGACTCACAGTGGTAACATGATAGCCATTTCAGCTAGAAAACATCAAAACGCACCACCCACCTCAATCTCCTCCAGGATTCCACCCAGCTCAGCCTGCTGAGAGAGGCGAGACGCGGTTTGCAGTGCCAGGATGATCCTGACCAGAGAAATGTAGAGGAGGTAGTTACTCAAAACCGCACAATGGTAACAAACTTGGTTTGTAACTAGACTGATGAATCCAGCAGCATTACTTGATTCACAAAAGAGTCCCATTGTACAACTGCCAATATATATTCCTCACAGAGTAAAGCAATGAGTTAAAGCTGAATTAAAAAAAAAAAACCAACATCAATAAAATAACAGATCTAAAAGGGTAATGCACTGACACGTGGGAGTACTCACGCCAAAACATTGTCTTCCTTAGTGATTCGGACGGCGAGGGAACTAACTACTTCCTGTGAAGCTACAGGAAGTCCCAGGGAAGTGAGGGCGCTCACAGCGCGATGGATCTGCACAACAGTGGAGTCCTCACTCACTGCGGCCAGGAGGAGGTCACGGGTCTCGTTGGACAACGGGATCTGAAAAATCATAGCACATGGATCATACCGTCTCCACACAAAATATTCAGATTTCAGGGTGCAGTCTGAGCCAGGCCTGGTTAGGTGTTCCAATGGTAGCGTGCTAGAAAAACCACTGGTATTAAAGAGAGGCTTAACACACAGCCCATAAACGCAACAGCAATAAAACATAGGGTTATTTCTAATTTTATTTTAGGACACGTGTTGTGCACAAAGGCAACTTACCTCACACCCTGAAATTGCTTGACTGGCCTCCACAGCAAAGAACAGCGAGTCGATGTTGGTGGGGTCTAGCTGGGACTTCAGGAACTGGCATGCTGCCTACATTATACATTTTTTATCAGTGAAAAATGTTACACGGGGTAGAATTGAATGAGAGAGATTTATTTTAATTTTATTTTTAAATCACTAAGCTTCCTAACTTAGACCTCATTAAAACGGGGGACGTCCCCATTATCCAATCTTACGTGTGATCTTAACTAATCCGCTACTTAATTAAACACTGTTAGGTTTGAGTGGCCTTCAGGACAGCGACTTACTAGTACCGGACAAGAATTGGCTAATGTCTTACGTTTTCGTCTGCCACAGTGGAGCCCAATTTGCTCAAGCCGACAACGGAGTAGAAGGCTGACTCGAGGTCCGCAAAAGGCTGGTCGAGGAAAGCCTTCAGTCTGTCCACGTCCGCGGAAGACAAGTGATGGGAGGGCGTCAGGCCCTTGGCCATAGGGGCCAGAGCGAGGACAAACACAAAAACCACATCTGCAAAATCAGAAGATTCACATCACCTAACTGTTTGACGACACCCAGAGTACGGTAGACAGCGAGGTACTTTTACTCGCAAAATCCAGATAGTCATCCGAACGTCGGCTAAATTGTTACCTCTAATCACATTCTGGCACGATTTACTGAACGACTTTAATACAGAGACAAAATCTGTCAGCCATTTGAAACATTATTCGTATGGAAGGTGCCGACAAGTAATATTCTCAGACACAGCGCAGCACTATGGAACAAGTCAATCAAGAGTAGCGTTATAATGACACGACACGCGAAACACGATTTAATGTTCATTCGTTATCTTGCCCTTAGCATAACTGACTTAATGTTCAATACCGGAATATTTGTTCACTGAATAGCTACAAGAATCGAGCTTCAAAAAGTAATTACGAACAAGAGGTTTAACACATTATGCATTTTGCACACACTTTCCTAAGTAGCATAGTACGACACATCCATCTTTCCTGCAAGCTCAATTCATTCACAATCTTACATATTGTTAGCTTTAATTATTTTGGTACTGGACTATGAGCACTTAATATCACCCACTAGAATTTAAATGTCAATATGCAATTTTCAACCTACAAAGAATCTAACTTATTATCTTATAATACAGAAATTTACCGAGCAGCGCCATGTCGCCGAATGGAACGTCACCAAAGCCTACAAGGAGTACTTCCGGAAGTTACGGAATATCCTAGTTCAAAATGACAGGGTGGTGTCCAAAACTTGAATATTAATAATAGAGATTAGATTTCTATGTTACTCAAAACATTTACTGTTGATAAATTTCTAGTTATTTTCTGTTTTAATATATGAAACAAATATATGCTGTCTAAATGTTATATATAAATATAATATACCTGTATTCTGACCACACCCCCTTTACGAAACGTCGATAAATGTTTCCACGCGTAAGAATAGTTCATTTGAAATAGAAGTTAAATATACAATTGATAAAGTAGACAGTTTTCGTTTTCGCTTTTATAGTATTGAATTTAATTATTATTATTTTATTTTTATTTATTTTAGACCATTAAACTATCACGTTTATTTTTTTAAATTTTTTTTTCTGGTTTTAAAAGGGGAGGGTGTAGTCTAAAGCATTGTGGCTGTTTGTTATTGGCGTTTTGGTGCCGTCAGTTATTTTAAGCCCGCCCTATTACAAAGACAGGCAAGTTTGCTATTGTTCGTTTATCCTCCTCCCTCGCTTTTATCTTTGACTGCAATTGTGAAAAATAATCTCCATTAGTATTTATTTTAGTCCTACAGGACTTTTGAACGACTGTGACACACTCCTGTTAATAGTTAATATATGTAGATGATTTAATTGACCCGTGTAAATGTGATATATTACACAAATATGTTATGTATTTTCTTGGAAACAAATCCTTCCCACTTAATTAAAATAATTTTAGCTACACTCAGGTTATCATCAAAAACTACCGGTAAGAACCAATGTCAGACGTATAGCATAAAATATTATTGACCCATTTATACTATAAATATCCTGATGTTTGTGTGCGTATTTATATGCAGAGCCATGTTCTACAAATCAGAATGGTTCGGTAGACAAAACATACTCGTAACTCGCGCAAATAATATGAAGCAACTTTATGGATGAAAATTCAAACATTTTATTTTTTTAAACAGTGTCCACATTTTCATCCGTTTACACTATTTAATTAGTAGACCTTATTATTGACAATGATAATCTATTGGGCTATTTACACAAATATTCGATCGTGGAAAAAATAGCGTATTCACGTGCCCGATACATAGTATATGTACGACTTTGATCCTGACTAGTTTTGAATATAAAAGTCCCCGCTTATGCTTGTATAGAATGGCGTCTTGAGATTGCTCTAAACGATTGCCAAGCGCCAACTGACAGTCAAAGCCTCCCACAATAATGTCAACTAGAGAAAACGGCGGCCCAAGAGCAGCCATTTTTTTTTGGGAGATGCATATGTGCAGAACTTGCTTTTTAATACTCTTCAATGTTTATCTATTGCTATCATTTCTATAATCTGGGTAAAAAAAACAAAAAACATTGTCCAACATGAAGATTGAAGTCCTGCAAGGTATTACTTTCTTTAAGGAAATGTAAACATGAACAGTGCCTGACGGATCTTGCAGGGAAATTCCAAAGAGATACGGTATAAATTAATGTATTAGCACCAAAAATGAAGGAGACAGTTTTCTAAATGTCAGAGTAAGCCGGTAAAAATTAACCGAACTCCACTACTCCCGTCGGATTTCTTTACACTGCAGAAGGGAAACGACAGGCCTTAAGGAACCCTGTGTGAGAAAACAATAATGCGGTCACTAAAGAACTAGCATAACCAGAAGGCCCAGGTGTCGATGCATGTTGATGACAGTTGTAGTTCTGAAATATACGCACTATGTAGAGGCCAGTGGGACATAACAGTACTATATAGAAGACAGAGAGTGCAAATCCTGAATGAATTGCTGAGGAAGTAATGTTTCACACATGTACTCCCACAGAACCATCCCACTGAACGCCACTTCTTTACCACTAGCGCTAATCAATACATTTAGAAAAATAATTCAGATTTTTTTTTTTTGGCATTTAAATAGTTAAGCCTTAACTAAATACAACATTGTGTACATCTGTCACACATGGAAAAGCACGCATTTTTTAATTCACAAGGCAGGGTGAAGGAGTGGTAAGATGAAGGGATGAAAGTCAAGAGAGGATGAGGGCCCGGTTGGGGGGTTTGGGTTTCAAAGCCCGCAAGTAACGTCTGGCTTTTTCGGTCATGATGAGCTGGTCCTTTGTCCGACCACACACCACCGCCTCCCATGCAAGGGACATCTGAGTAGGGACCAGAAAATTAAGTCACAAACATAACCCAGGAAGAGTCGTCGTACAATAACGAGGATTACGCTCTTGCGTTTTACATTTTCTACAACACCACCGTAAAAATAAAATATAAAAAAATACAATTCCCATGGGGCTTTACTTCCAAATCCCGACTTTGTTGTCTGTACAGTAGAGTGTAGTGGTAATATAATCCCGCGATATTCAATTAAACATCAGGGCAACCAGAGGACGTGAATATAAATTGACACCCATGAAATAAGCCAATTTATGGACCTATCATGGCACACACCTGGAGACAGAGCTAATAACTTCTGGTGTCAGGTCTCACGCAATACATTTCTAAAAGGTTAAGCAGAGTGGTTCTGTGTGACGGATGCTCACCGGAGTGGGGGGTGCCGGGCTGGGTTTGGAAATGCTCTCACTGGGGGCCAGGATGAAGCCCTGATCCAGAACACTGTCATCTTTCTTGGTGGAGGAGGAAGAGGAGTTGAGCGTGACGGACAGGGAGGTCTCCACCTGCAAAGGCAACAGCAGCACATCCGTAAAAAGACTGCAGCAGTTCCGTTACAGCAGCAACGTAAAGGCCAACTGCACTGCAGAAGCCACAGTCTGAAGGGGAAAGATAATGGACCTGCACCTTTGAGTGAGGCATGCAGCCCCCAGCCACTGCAGGCTGGAACCTGGCAGTAAAAGTCTCAGGGCAGTCCATGACGTCCAGCGCCAGGGACTTGCGCACTTTCTTCATTGGGGGCCGGTGCTTTGAAGAGGATGTATAAGGTTAGACACATTCCAAAGAACAGCAGCTAAACGTCCGTTGAGAAGTTACCCAAGACGCACAATGGGGGGGGGATGAGTAGGACTCCCTCTCATGGCATAAAACTCACCATCTGCTTGCGTTTCTGCTCCGGTGGAGTCTCATCCTCCACTATCAATTCTATACCAGCCTCGCTGCGCAGGACCTCCTTCAGGTCCTCTTCCAGGTTCGGAGTTGGAGGCTGAGGAAGGCAGGTGACCATTTACACTATGGAAATTCTAAATAGTCTCTGGGGAGCACTTACGTTTCATGTGTAAAGCTGCACTCCACGGAAGTGACGCAGATCAGGTCTCCGCATGGCCTTCTTAGCGAGTGATCACTTACTAAAGGTCTCAGTGGGCCATATTTCTCCAGGGCGTTTTTGAAGGGTGTTGGGGTGCGGGGAGTGGTGTCCAGGTCAGACTTATGGTTGGGAGTGATAAACCTGAATGGTTTAATAATAAAAATATATATATTTTTAAAGTTTGTAACATTTGACTTTAAATTTTCACACTGTAGAGAACTAGTTAAACTTTACAAATGCTGACAGCAGATGTGTGTACATACGCAGAGTTCTCCTTCTGGGTGAGTGGAGTCTTGTCTCGATGCAGAGGCGTAGTGACCGTGGCCTTCTGGCTACAGACAGGGGTCGAGGTGAGCGAGGGGTTCTCCAACTCCAGCGTGTCCTGCTTGGTCCACATGTTGAGGAACTAGAAATCCAAATGACATTTCAAACCTCCAAATACTAAAACTACTTTCCATGTTCGAAAATGCCTAATGACTATACAACTCCCTGTACCAATCCGAATACGAGCCGATCGTCATATCTGAAAGTCATACGCTCTCCTTACGGTTAATAGCGTGACACTGGCCGGCTTTTTATTGTGCATTACAAAGAGATGACACGGAAGGCCAATCCCAACTTATGTGCTGCTTTTGAGCCCAGTTGGTCGGAGTGTACCTGTGAAGGGGAGAAGGGAAGGACTTTGACAGGGGTGCTCTTGGGTGTCATGGTGTCGTCGCCGTCAGGGGAGAGGGCGATGCGTCTGCGGCTGCGACGGGTCAGGATGGAGGGTGGGGTTGCACCGCCTGGAGAGATGGGGATCAGCTCCCCCCGGTTGCCCCGACTCAGCTCTTGCAGCGCGCTCCCTTCCAGGCGAAACTGTAGCAACTCAGATCCCTGGGTCTCTTCCGGCAGATCAAATGCAGACAGGTCACACCATCCCTCCAGGTCCTGGTGGGAGATTTATTTAAATCAGAAGGCTTATAAAAACGCTCGTCTCACACAAGCGAAAAGCATGAGGAGGACAGTGAAACTGGCAAGAGAGCGTCTTCGGTCACCGATAATTTACCGCGTGAACCACCCTAAATCAGCGGTCCTCAGACAGAGACTCACCCCCTCCATTAGCTCCAGGACTTCCTTAAATACAGGCCCGGGAGTGGGCGAGAGGAAGCCTGCACTGTCCACCACCCAGCGGCTGACGTTCGCGTCTCCCAGCGCGTCCGACTCCCTTTTGGGGGTTAGCCGGCCGCGAAGCTGCAGAGGAGAGTTTGGCTTCGGGGGAAGCGCATCCCGTGCGGGAAGGACTTTAACAGCTGAGGTAGAGGAGTGAGACGACTCCTGCAAGAGCACAGACGTGTGTAAAACACAAAGACAACACGCGTGGCAATGCTTTGAATCTTTTCACTCCTTTCGGTTCCTCCAAACGTTCCCTTATTTTGGTGTAAAAGGAGAGAAGGATAGCCGATGGCCGATCGTTTACCTGCATTATGGCTTGTGATTCCGATTCGGCATCAAGAAAAGCGTCACATGGCAACTCCACCTGTGGAAGTGGCAAACCGTCAGATCCAGAGCAGCAGTAAGAACACGACAAATGTAATCTGGTCAAATTCTAAATCCAAAGTTTATACTGGGGTTCAACTGAAATTACTGTAGCCAGACACCACATTCAGAGGCCAACGAGCTTGTCCACGCAAGCAGGATACCTCCTGGTCATTGCAGGGGGGTACAGCGACCCCACCCTGTTCCTGATTAGAAACCATCTTCAGAGCTACATCCACTCCAACATAGCATCCCATCTCCACCTTGCGTTTGATGGTGGAGTTCCAGTGATTCTTCACTGCATTGTCCGTCCTGCCAGAATCAAATATGAGGCACTCGTATTCATTTCCCCCTTAACCACCACAACCTTCTCTCAATGAAAACTAACCCAAGAAGGTGACGTTATTGTGGAAATGTCAAGAAACCATTTACTTTTGAAATATAGCTAGAAGAAAAACTACCGTTCACCTTCAGTATTTTACCCTCAGTTGACATGTACAGTTCAGAACGGGCATGTAGACAACCAACCACATAATATAACCAATATAAACATGTTAACTATAGGTTTAGAGCGGATATAAGCAATCCTAAGTGACTTATTTGGCCGTAGCATATCGCCCACACACTCATTAAAACCCCAGAGAAACACACTTGCCTCCCGGGGAGAAGCTTGGCTATCTCAGCCCAGCGATTGCCCAGGACACAGTGGGCCTTGTAGATGACCAGGTCCTCCTCTGCGGTCCAGGAGGACTTCTTCACATCGGGGTTGAGGTGGTTGTGCCAGCGTTCTCTGCACTGTTTACCCAGCCTGCCCTTCAGGTGCTTGGCCACCATGGCCCACTGTTTGTTGCCATACTTCTTCACCAACTGAATCACCTGATGGAGTTAAGAGCGCCACGTTTTTTTTATAACAAACTGCGCCGATGGCTTCACTTGACCATAAATACACACCATATTTTGCATTTGCATGCTCCATCTTGCAAGCAACCACCCACCTTCTCATCCTCCTCCTTGGTCCAGGGGCCTTTGACCAGATCTGGATCCAGAACCTTAAACCAACGGTGCTGGCACTGGTGTTCTGTGCGATTCTACAAGGGGGTGGGGGAAGAGGATCAAGTATGGTTCTCTCAAGAAACGGTCAGCGGTATTCATAATCCTGGTGCAGCCTTATCTAAAGCACACAGAACCACTGGGGAACATTAACACAACAGGTTCCATTTACTGTATATGCAGGACACTCACAGATAAGAAGCTCGCTATGGCCTTCCAGTCATGAGGCCCGAGGTCGTGAACCAAAGTTCTCAAATTCTCATCCTGAAAACAAACACACATCTGGAAATCAAGCAGACTTAAACACTTACTTAGCTGTATGCCCGGTGTATTGGTGATCACCAGTCGGGTTATAGCGGGGGGGGTTTTTTAAGCATATGCAGAGAACTGAATTCCTAAATAAAGTAAATCCGAGTCAGGTCGAAGGTGACGTTTGAAATAAGGCCGCCCTCTCTAAAATCAAAACGGAGTCTATTTATTCCCCATGTACAGCTAAAGCACAGTTCAACTGGTGGATATTTTTACTGCAATACCATGGGTTTTTTTTTTTTAAAGCAAGGTGAACTTGCGGGTGCACCGCAAAGGGAAATTTCTGTGTGCTTACCTCCTCCAGTGTCCACTTCACCTTGACCTTTCCACTCTCCCGCTGTTCTGCCACGTCGGAGTCCGTGTCCTGATACACCGGCTCCTCCCCATCCTCGCTGAGAAACGGGGAAAACGGCACTCAAACCCAGAGCCAAGCCCAGGAGGGACACCGGCGCTAAAATCCAGTGCGGATGCAAGGTGACACTCCACTTCGTATCAATGGTTTTCTAAGGCAGTACCCGTGTGGGGTTTTTTTTTTGGTTTTGTTTTTTTACACGCCAACTTACCATCATCTCACCTAGGGTACAAGATGTGCATTTCTCAAAGTTTATCATCTAGCTAGTTTAACTGATGCAGCCACCGCACATTCACTCAGTTCACTCCGTTTGAGCGAAAACCAACATGCACCACCTTTGCCGTCAAGGAACAGGCTTGGGAAACCCTGCTTTAGGCCACACAAAAAACTACAGAAACAGGTCTGTCGAGCCCACAGACATCTATAATACAACAGACCTTAAAACAATTGACAAAAACAACAAATTACGTGTCTTTCTAAAATATCGAAAATACTACAAAATAAACTGTATCGACATGCAAGCATTTTATAACAAGGAAAAATGCAAAACCGCTGTACCATGTTAAATCATAAACAGGATGAAAAAACGTATACCACCCTCCCCCCTCTCTGCAATGCATGTTTTGTTAACCTGGAGAAAACTGCCACAAAATATTTGGCCGGGGCAATCGTGCAGCTGGCGAGCTACTCTTTGTAACAAACGATGTTATTTCGTTAGACTAGCGGTAGAAATGACAGCTTTTAAACCAACCGAACAAGCATTTCAACTGGAATTGTTAGGAACATATACCTATTGACAACTTCCGGACACACATCTATATTATACATTTTAACTATTGTTAGGTTTTTGCAAACAATTTCTACACTACAATAGAAAGTGTAGTAACAAGCAACAAAGCGCCAAAAACACTGACAAAACTTCTATGACAGACAATATTACTTGTCGTGTATCCCTCAAACCCGACCAGCCACAGTTAAAACGAAACATACGCATACTTAAGTTTATATATTTTAACTCAAACTATCAATTGTAAATAGTCTGAAAGGCACAGTCGGGCTGAAAATAACAAAGGCGAGACGGAGCGCAATTAATTCAACTGCTAAAATAGCAAGCCCACCAATTCATACCATTCTTACAAAACATAACCGGTAACAGGGAATGAACTGTTGCCAATTGGCTGGTTAACTGAAAGTTATGATCATGTAAAATGCTCGTGTCCTTCTACATAGACAGATAACAATTTTTGATCGATTTGCCTACCCGCGCGGCCACCAGGACATATCCCCAGCCGTCTTTCAGGAGTTTCCAAAAAAAAAAAACCAAAATGTAACTATCACCGTCTTCCAGTGCATACGGATTTGGCAAGTCAGTCGTTCTTCAAACCATAACTATAATTACTTATCCAAATAGATGAGAATATTTTCAATCCAAGTTTTGGAGGCAGAATATTGTTCTCGCGCTACAATTTCTATCTCGCGCGCAAGGTCCTTGTCGGATTTTTCCGGTAGTGACGTAAGTCATTGGGGCGGAATCAAGTCTCAAAACGAAGCCATTTATGCGCGCGCCCCTTAAAGCCGATGAGCACCCGATGCGCGTAACCGTTTACACATAGGATCGACCTGCATGCACAGTTCAACAGTGAAATTACGTTCAGCTCACAATTAGAACGAAAATCTTTCTTTCTAAAATCCGAGTTCTTCGCAGAGTCCCAATTTTAACAATATTAAAATTACCAAATGGTCAGTGTAAACGAAAATAATATTAATAAAAATCCAATATTGAAATATAATAAAAATTGTTATTTTAAAAACCCCTAGCACTTCAAACTTTTGATGACGTTATAAAAAACGGATATAAATACAACCTGAAAGTAATTAAATCGATTTAAGCCATGGACACGGAACAAGTTACTTCTGGGTAAGAATGCATCTTTGAGGTTCTAGAGTCATGCGAAAGACATGGTGATTAACAGAGTTCGTCTAAGATAGAAAGGTCCAATAAAACGGCATTTGCTTTTATTTGACATTTGAGCGTTAATAGTCAATTAATGTAATAGTTTGGCTTTGGCAAGGTGACAAGTCAAGAAAGTCTATTAAAATGTGTTTTTACGTTATATTGAGGGTTTTTTTTAAAAAAAAACAGTGCAAAGTACACAGTCACTGTGAATTATTTTTGTATAATTGGTTTGCCAAGTCGTCTAAGGGGAAAAGATTAACTTCGGTGAATAGTGAAACACGAAATAACAGAACTGGAGGTTATTTCAGGTTAATTAAATTCTCAAGAGCCTCCAGATGTCTCTCTGTTCAGGAGCTGTGAGGGCTATTCTGCTGTGGACCTAGACCGGGGCTTTCTCCTGGGCCGTAGTCTGTCCGCACCGTCTCTGGAGCTGCATGGGGCGCCACAGATGTCCCGGTCAGGAATTGTGTTGGAGTACACGGAGGCCCGCACTCCCACGATGGCCTCCTGGAATAATTCGTCCAATGTCCTGTCCCCCACCTTGGCCCTACAGTGCTGTTCAAACCTGAATTTCACTCCGCAACACAACCTCAACTTTCCCGTCGATGGCAAATCCTCCACACCCTGTGATGGGGGGCAGCTCAAGAAGTCCACCCTGGCAAGCTCACTAGACCTGTCCTGCGTTGACCCAGCATCCTCCTATTTTTCTTGGGAGGTCTCGCTCATCGGCGATGGTACCGATAGCCCCCGGTACTGCAGAGAGTCCGGTCTGCTTGATGGGACCACCTGGAGCCCCAAAAACAGGGCTGTGCCCGCTTCTCCAGCTGAGAGATCTTCCCCGATATTGTCTGGAACTCCCTCACACGCCAACGTCAGCGGAGAACACCAGAGGCCCTGGAGGGAGGCGGTTCTCCTAGGGTCCAGCCAGGCTCCGCTGGTTGTGGTCTCGGCCCCGTACCCTGAGGACCAGTGGCAGAGGCAAACGTCCATCCTCCTGCCCTGCGCTGAGACGGTAGACCTGGGTCTGAGCAACTGATCCCACAGCACCGTGCCCAAAGGCAAGTTCTCAGCTCTTCTCTCATCGTGTGGGGGTGATGGGTGAGCAGAACGATAGCCAGGGTTTTCTGTGTTGTCTTTGACAGAGTACCTGATGTATATGTTTTTAAAATCGTGTTCATAGCCAGTGTAGAGTTTAGACTGTCATTTTGGAAGGAGTGGATGATTTCAGCCCTGAACCGTGTAGATCGCAGAACGTACAAAGTAATGCAACACAGGGGGTCTACTGTTTAGAAGCTCAACTGGAACAATAACTTGCAGTTAAAACAAAAAATTTTTGGCTTTTTAATGTGACAGATGGCAACACCGAAATGACCCAACGGAGCCCTGGGTGGGAAAAAGATTTATTTATTAAAACTGATGATAAATTGATTAAATAAATGCAAATTTGCTCTGAAAAAACTACTTTTTTACATGTGTACATACATGGAGTAAAGCTCCACTGTCAATTACAAACATATAGAAAGTAAAGGTGCTATTTTTGTATTGACAGAAATTGTATAAAATATATATGGAGTTCTACGTTTTCTAGGATTTAGTACTTTCAGTATGCACGTTTACTGCATTGCCAGTCAACGAGGGGCGTTAAACGTCAGACTTGATGTCTTTAGTTGCTTGTAAAATGCTTTTTTTTTTAAAGCTAGTGTTTGGATCGATATGTAAAGGGTATGTTAATCTTCACACCTTGTAAATCAAAGTTCAGTAGAACTCCTCCCTGATCAATTTCTTTACACCGATTCAAAAAGTGCCTCTTTGGACCGGTAACTTCACCATACTTTCAACTGTGTAGAAGACTAATCCGAACACCTTTCGTGAAGTCATTCTTTTCAAAGGATTGGTTTCTGTTGAGGAGAATCAATATTGTTTTTCAAACCAATCCTCTAGACGCAACATCCATTGACCATTGCCCAGTTCCCTTTATAATGGAGAAAATCCTGCCTCCGTTGTGTCGATGTCATGCTCCTGGAAGTGAAAGTGAAAGCGCTATCAGTAAATGGTTTAGAAGGAAATCTCAAAATCCGTGGTTGGAGCCTTTCGCAAGTTCCCACGTAATATGACTCCAACTCGGAACAATTTCTCATCCTTTGGTTACAATTAAAGTATATGGAATAAATGAGAAAATGCAACACTGGCCATTGGCATTTTGAATGTCAGGCCTCAAATTTCTCATCATACAAGGTAACTTGAAATCCCAGTCCAGGGGTTCTGTGCATATATTAACACTGTATGTATGCATGCATGCATGCCTCACCTGATTGAGTTTCTTGAACTCCACAACTTGGAAAAAGATGTGCTCCAGGATGTGCTTGGCATCCCTCTGGTCCTTGTGCAGCTTTCTGCTGACACCGAGTATGTCTCCACACTTGCGCACAAAGAACTCTAGATCGTCGTCCGAGCCTGAGTGAACAGAATCCGCAAAAGGGATAGGACGCAGACAGAAGCGTGACGTGTGGTGCGTTGCATCACTGTCTTTAAAATAAGTCAAAACGAAGCATGAAATTTAAAACAAAAGACCTGATGATAACAGAAACTTGCGGTATGTAACCGATTTCCGCAAACTGAGGACTCACACTTGTTGGAAAGCTGTGCCAAACGCACTTTCTCAGAAGAGAAGGTGTCATCGAGGTCAAAAAGATCCAGTGTGGGCGGGGGTAGGTCCCTGAAGGCTGGCTGGAAAACCTGGACACAGGAGTATAACATCCCACAAGGGAGACATTTCTCTTACACCCCAGTGGTAGCCCCACTGTAGTGTGTAATCATGTAAATCTTGCATGTTTTGTAGGATTTTTTTAGGGAGTCACCCCTATATCTCACATGAATACGGCTATACCATTTCTGTGCCACCGTCAATCCGAGAATAAAGTTAAACCATTAAAAGTTTACATAGGTTAACCCAAGCTTCAAATAGGTCATCTTCGCACAAGCTACGGGGATTCATTAAGCTGTGACTAATATAATGTCAGAATTCAAAAACTTAATTTCCACATTATATATACGCACGTGCATGAAGTAAATGTGTGTGTGATGAATAAAAATAAATGGGGAATAGGATGGGCATAGTTGATTATTCACACGTTACTGACAGCTGGCTGAAGAGTTGGCAGAGGCGTCTCAAACTGAGGCTGGATCAGTTGAAGCGGCTCGTGTTTGACGTTCAGCTGCTTGTAAGAGCTGCAAGGTGGGTTTCAACAGGAAAAGGATTTCACAACGGGGGACACATTTCGGGAAGACACAACGACCCGAAGCCGGCCTAAGCAAAGACGGAAAACATATCTGATACGTATGCAAGCATCAAGTAGTAAGACGGTACACACCTGATGACTTGAGGAAGAGAATCTGTGGATAACTTGAATATAGACCTATCAAAGAGGGAAGTGAAGTCTCTGGGATTCTCGTCCCCCTCCTGCAAACACACTCGTAGCCTCTCGGACAGACGGCCCGTGTCGGGTAGCATGGTATAATCTGTGATCTGTACAATGCACCCACACATACTGTCATAGACGCAGTCACAAATTGCTTACTGTAGCTTCTCATTACACGTGGGTTTCTCTCACCTCAGGGTCCTCGGCATCTATCTGGTTCAAGTGTATATTACCTGTCATTAGCCACTGGAAGACAACATCCTGCAAAACAGAGGGAAATATAGGAATGTCACCTATACAGTAAAAAACAGTTGCCCAGCCATCACCAAGCTGTTCTATTAACGTAGCTCTGGGATTATAGCAATGTAGCTACAAAACACACCACCAAGTCGTTGATGAGTTAGCTTGAAGGGTTGGGTTGCTCACCATTATTTTAATGTTCTCCTCCTTGTCCAGATACTGGTCACTAAACATGTGACAGGACCCTAGAACGACTAACCTGCCAGCCTCCTGTCAACAAAACAGACGAGAGACATTTGTGTCTGCTCACTGTGGACAAACGACGCGTATTCCTCCAAGTGTATTACGGAAGCTGACTTATACAGGCAGGAAAAGGCTGCTGACCTTGACCTGATAAAAGGCAAGAACAGGCCTGTTGAGTGGGAAGCAGACCGAGCCTGTGGACAGAACAGCCACTGCTGGCTTCATCACACTCAGGGTGGCTCCAAAGGGGTAAAGAAAGGTCAGAGCCCTAAAAGAGAGAGAGAGAGAGAGAGAGAGAGTCTTTTTAAAATGAGACACAAAGTGAAAGAAAACAAAACAACCACAACAGATGAAGGTTCTCGTACTTCCTAAACAATTGACACGTTTTGCTTTTTCAAGGGTGAAATCTTTTATTTAAAAAGTCCTACAACAGAAAACAGTATTTTGCGAAAACAGATTACTGGGGAAACACAATTAGCTTATTGGCACTTGTCGTTTTCTAATTCGATGAATGTGGTGAACACTCACTTGGCATTGTTCCCGGCACTATCATCGTCGACGATCCCCGTCACCACTTTACCAGCAGCTCGACTGATCTCCCTTAAAGGGGTAGCAAAGCCCATCTTAAAGTGGCTTTAATTAAGCGCGGTGCTGTTGTCACATGCTGGATGACATGAGACTTCATAAGTGTTAATACAAGAGAAGCGGGACAAACTGACCTGTTTAAAACACCATTAGACACAAGTGCTTCTTTTGGGTGGAAATACTTGTAATAAACATTCCTCACCACGGCATCTGTGCGTGAGAAAAGAAACAGCGGGAGTAGCAAACAGTCTGAAAAACACTGGGCATTCAAGCCAGTGACCAAATTCATGAGTTGAGTGTGCCAACAGGGGAGTCAGGAGGCACTTACCATTGTTTACCATGATGCCAAACTCCTCAAGAAGGAAGTTGATGTTGGTGTCATATTTCATCTCCCCCCCTTCGCCCAACATCACCAGAACATTTCCTCCACCGTCCAGATATTGCTTCAGCACCTCCAACTGAATACAGTGCACATAGAGCAAGGCTGACTTCACAAAAACACTGGCATACCCGTGGACAGCCCCGACTCCACACACCATGCAGATCTTATCCCTGATTTATCCATAAATGTGACTGACTACACCATGGAAACAACATTGATAACCCTGTAATCTCATTGGCAGAGCAAGTCGAAGGGCTGTAAGGGCTAAGATTTTGACCTCGAAACCAGCAGGTTACAGGATCAAATAGCCGGACAGCCCGCAGGGCACAGGGAAAGCCACCAGGATTTGCCAGTTAGCAAACAGCCAAGACAAGCCCTGCCGATTTTCATCAACCCCGGGGGTCGGCCTGCAAATTACGCACCAATGCTTTCCTGTCCCAGTCACAATCTGAAAATTTCATGAGCTAGATTCAAAACCTGAAAAATCTCCCCCACTGGGTCTTCTTTACACTCATATATATGAATAAAAGCACTTCCTAAGCAAATAAGCAATGAGTGCGCAAGGAATGTAGAATGGATTTGGAGTTTAAAATGGCGCATACTGCAACGTTAAAGATGACAATTTCCCAGAGACTGCTCACCTCTGCAGCAGTGAATTTTTCCCTGGGTCCGGCCGTGATCCATAGCTTAACACCATTAAGCTTCTCCAAGGAAAGGTCCTCTTTAATGCTGCAAAGTGTAAAGCCAGCAACAGAAAAAGTTATTCCGTTACCTACCTAGTTACTGTAAACTAGTTAGCTTGGCAGTTATTGGAAATATATTGCAACAGGAGAGACACCTTTGAATCTTCCACTGCGTCCTCAGTTTCTTCTGGAGGGACTTGTAACCACTATTGGCCGTAAACAGCTCCCTCTTGGAGGCATTGAAGGCTACTACGTTGCGCTGCTCCTTCTCCATGTCATCAAAGGATTACGTTAGCTACATCGAATCTGCAATGACGCAGATAGTAATGCTGTAGTAGTCATTTTTGCCAAAACGTAAGCATATAAGATGCATTTTTGTAGATGGAACAGTTCACTAGCTCGCTATCAAATCGTTTCCCCCTACAAGCTACTTACTTATAGCGAATTACTGAAAACAATTAAAATATTTAGATGCCAGCATAAGCTATCTGTTTTATCACCAAATATGAGTGCGTTTTGACAACAAAAACACGAAACGTTATCACTAAATAGCAACTATACCGTACAGGAGTAGCTTGACATTTTCAGATGCCTTTTGTTGCAAAACAAAGCAAATTACCAGTAAAGGTACTTGGCTGTAGTTTTATCTTCAAAATAAATAGTGTTGTTTATCCAAAATAACCCTTTCGAAAGCTAACTAGTTATGGAGGAGCGAACTAAACTCTCAGATTTGGTACCTAGATTTTGACACCATCTTACCCAAAACATGAATCGCGTTGCATTATGGGTAAACACGCCAAGTACAACAGTAACTAGGGCACTAACCAGCGTAGCAACGGGATATTCCATTACTCTGGAACAAAGGAACACTAACATAACTAGCAAAATAACGTTAATTTACGCAGTTTATGTATCTTTTAAATTTCCATGATATAGAACTCCTGAGTGTTCCTATTTAACGTTACCATTCAGACATAATGTGTCATTGTAAGACGGCGATGGACATTTACCTTCCAATTAAGCTCCATGTGTGCTATATTTATCTTGCTATATTATTTATTAATTAATCTTATTTATAAGTTTTCTATTATCATTTATATAATTCAAATTATAATGAAAACATATTTGTAGTATTTATATTATGGTGACAGTCTACAAAGTAATATACGTTCCACACATTACTCGTAATGCAGCATTACTGCAGCGTTAGCTTACGTTACAGATGACCGTCTTTCGTAATTTTTTTAAATCTCCATTTAGTTTTTGTTTTTTTTCGTGTCGACGATGGTAACGTTAGTGCAGTTTAAACAACTGGGCTATTCAGTCATTGTTTGATAATGACTGGTGTAACGTGAGCCCCCAACGAAGTACCCGTTTAACCACGGTGTTTTCATAGTATTAGTTTGTATTGGTTTATTTCAACATGAATTTCATGTATAAAATGTCCAAAACTAATTCTGATTTGATGTTTACATTGAGGAAGGCCTGTTTGCAATTAATAATTGCTTTCTGTGTTAGCACTGATAGAAATAATATAACAGAAAATTACTTTAAAAACCTAAAGGTGGTTGCCATTGTTTGTTTTACTATTGAATATGTAGTATATATTGAGAATTAAATCTGTAATACAGAGGATTGGCTGGTTGACTTCTTTGGCTTTACGCTCTGTCAATAAACATTATTGTTAGTAGTAAACACAGATGTTCCAGAGCTTTGAACGTGTATCTTTTAAAAAGCACACCTGTAACTTTAACATCAGATTTTACACAATTACAGGGATTTATTCAATTTCGAAAAGCCATCCGTCACAAATTATTGGTACCATATCATTCACTAAAATTCATTACACACTGACACTCGTCGGACAAAAACAGACTTAGGAATATTATTAG
>JAOVYW010000127.1:7366-18028 GCA_025775045.1 Hiodon tergisus | reverse complement strand
ACAAACACACACACACACACACACACACACACACACACACACACACACACACACACACACACACACACATACACACAGACGAAAAGTAATCCTCTCTAAATCCTCAAATACAGAGACGACTGTGAGAAAACATTCCCTAGCATGCTTTTTGGTCAGGATACATTTGGAAGTGAAGTATTAGGAAAATTAAGCCCTAAAACAGGACATATGGTAAACCATCCCCATTTGTGATTAGACTAGAATATATTGATATAGGCTGCTGGGTGCCTTCAGTCTGAACTACACAGTCATCAGTATTTGATTATCAGCACATTGACTGCGTTTTCTGCTATATCTCAGATTTTCCTTCTGATTCCACAGTGATGAAGACGACCTATTCCACTGCACCTGACACATGGGAAACGGTGCCGCCGCCCGACATCTGATCCTCACCAGGAGGATCTTCAGAGAGGGACAGCCCCCAGACCTCCTCACAGACCCCTTAGTGAACAATCACATGGTCCATGGCAGTAAAGTCATTACTAGGGACAACATCCCTCACCTCGGATACATTTTCATGAGAAAACACTGAGCCCTCCGATGCTGGAATCTGCAGCTAAAGCCCAAGAGCTGAGCAGTGATTATCTTAACAATTAACCTGAACCCAACCAGCTTAATCCAGACCAGGATTCGTCTTGTCGACTGTTGGACCAGTGAACCCAGCTTGAGTGTGGTACTGAGCACCCTGAAATCCCCTGCTTTACATAACCCTCTCAGGTACAGGCAAGCTTTTGATCTTAACACTTGGCCCGCATTCTATGCGGCAGTCAGCAAAGATGCGCTTCCACAAGCAGGACAGTATCTGCCGGGGACCCGCCATCTCATAAGACCCAACTTTGGCAAGTGCCCTCCACATTCGCAAATACATGCTCAGTTTGGGGACTCAAAAGCTTGCGGGAAAGTGTTGCCCTTGAAAAAAAAACGATGTTAGCAGGCAGCCCTCCCATATAAACATTTGGAGCGAGCTGTCACAGTCAAACCAAACTGAACCCCCTACCACATCTTCGCTTTCAAAACCTGACCTCACCTATTCCGAGCTGAGAAAAAAAAAACCACAGAGAGAAATGTTCCTCTTGTAAAAGCTCTGTTTCAGCTGCAAGAGAGCAGCGAAAACTTCTGGGGGATGAAGGTGGCACATACAAAACGGAGACACCTTTAACAGGCTTTGGGGTCTGGATATGATTTCCACTAGCGCCCACAGCCCACTGGCGGAGAGAGAAAAGTTATGAGTACTCACAGATTCGAAAGCCTGGCCCTAGCGCAGCCTGTCGGCCGTGCTCGCTGCTGTAGAGGGTGGTGACGTTGCCCCGCTCGCACAAGTTGGTGCAACGCCCCTGGGAGCAGCGGACCTTGCAGATGGTGGGGGTGAAGAGCACCTTGATGCGTTCTCCTCCTCCTCCGCCGCCGGCCGTCTGGTTGCTGGCTGGGTGGGGAAAGAGCACAGAGACCCAGTGGAGCAGCAGCAGCAGCCTTTGCAGGACCATGGTCTGTCCGTTACTGGCTCATCCCCCAGGAGGAGAGTGGGAGACCATGCACCGCAGCTACGTAGGGGTGCGGGGAGGGTGTGTGTGTGTGTGTGTGTGTGGGGTGGGGGGAGTGTAAAAGAAGAAGGAGCTCTAAGCTCTCTCGGCTACAGTTCTCTGCAGAAAACAATTTGCGAGTGGTGGAAAGAAAAAAAAAAGGGGGGTGCTCGTCTTTTCCAAAACACAGACGGGACAGAGTGAGAGGAGGGAGGTGTGTATGTGTATGTGTGTGTGGGTGTGGGTGTGCGTATGCGTGTGCACGTGGGTGTGTGTGTGTGTGTGTGTAGTGTGCGGCCTTTCTCTATGTGGGTGTGTGTATGTTTTTGGCATGTGTGTGTGTGTTCATGTGCACATCTCTGTGTGTATACAAGTCTATATGTGTGCTTCCGCACGTGTGTGTGTGTGTGTGTGTGTGGCCTGTGTGAGAATGTTTGTGTGTGTGGGTGTGGGTGTGTGTGTGTGTTTAGTGTGTGGCCTGTGTGAGAATGTTTGTGTGTGTGGGTGTGGGTGTGTGTGTGTGTGTGCGTTTGTGTGCGTTTGTGTGTGTGTGTGTGTGTGTGTGTGTGTGTGCGCATATGCGCGTGTACATGTGCGCATGCATGTGCACACAAGCACAAAAAAAGGTTCAAAAGCCCACTTGGAACTGAAAGGCAGAGGGCTTAATTGGAAGCAGCGCACGACGCATGCTCTGGGCTTGGCTCCAAGCACAATGTTTATAAGGGATCCGGTCCATTGGAGAGCACTGTTAACTCTTCACTGCAGCCTCCACCGGTGACGATTTCGGCACAAACACATGACAACTATGCCCCCACCTCTGAAGGTTTGCTAAACATTTTTCCAGGAAGAGGATATAAAACCAGGCCGGCACTGGCACTTTGGGGCTCACTCTTACCCTGTAAAGTCAGCTTTAGTCGCCTGCTGGGATGCTTGTTCTTTGTTTAGCGGTGCACTTTCACCCAGTCAAAATGCAGAAAGATTAAAATGGTTGTCACGTGGAGCCCAATAAGCCTTCCTTGCAGGTTCTTTTATTTTAATAATAATTTTTTATGACCTGTAATTCATAGAAGATGTTTACATTGCCCAGCATCATAAAAATTTGTACTTTGGTCTTACCCCATTATTTTACCTCTAAAATACCCAGGATATAGACATCATGCTACGATGGACGTCTATGCAGAAATCCAAATATCATTTTCAGAAGATTTTTCCGATTCATTGTTTTGAGCCAGGATAGGATTTTCTTTGTTTTTACCGAATGTGACACACTACCAGTAGAACGAAGCCACATGACGAGCTTGTCTGACTATGAAAGTGTGAGAGGATAAAGGGGGAAGACGTCTGCCTGAAACGCAACCTCACTAGGTTTACTACCTCTGTGGGGAAAATATTGGGGTCGAGGAGCACCTGTCTTTGCCAGTCACCCAAAAAGTATGTTTTGTGTCTCATTCTCTGACTTGAGGAAATGGTGAGGTGAGGTCAGCAGTGGTGGTGTGTGTGTGTGTGTGTGTGGGTTTGGGGGGAGGTTCCCTCATAATCATGGAAAGGGGAAGACAGACGTGTGTGAGAATGTTAGATTTTCCTAGGTTAGGTTTTCCACCCCAGAAGTAATGGCTTCTTCTGCTGCCGCCTCCAAGACACAGGTCCACTGCTGGGACAGTGCCCAACCATGCCCCCCCCCATGGCTTGCCGATGAAGTCACACCCGTAGGTCTACCAGATTATTATTTTAATTACTAATTCAGAGCGCCAGAACCCAGTTCCACAGGCAAAACAACACAATAACCACCAACAGACAATAAATCAATCAGCTTGGAGGTGTGTGGCCAAGTCTAGGACTGGCAAGAATGTTCCTAGAAGAATACTAATATGATCAGATTAGTCACATTACTTAAGGCAGCTGTAATGGAACAATTCTTATGACAATGCACACACTAACATATAACACTGTTAGAAGCCTCCACACAAAATACAAACAAAACCCTGCTGGAACATAACATTCTTGTAATGCTGCGGAAACATCAGCACAACACTATGGAGATAATGCCTTAGCAGGGTAGAATGCTGGTTGGCTCTCCCTAAGAGGAACCCCTTATTAACCCCACTGTACTTCAGCATCGGATGTCTCCTGTAATCTTTGCTCAGGTAAGAACACACAGAACGTTTTGGTATGCTGTCACATAAAAGGCACGCACACCTTTGGATTTAAAACGTACAGAAATTTGAGCCAGACTCTGTCCTCTCAAACATAGCTTCCATAGCCTTCCTGATAATAAGGTTGCATTCCCCATGCTACGACTTGATTCCTAAAAATAAATCTCTTTCTTTTGGGTAAAACAATTTGAGCCTTCAAATTATCTCTCAACTTTGTGTGGCTGTAGGAATATGCAGTACAGTAAATGGTAAGATTGATTGAAACTCAATCCACAGCAAGGGACAGCAGATGCTGCAGCGGTTAGAGCACTGGACTCTAAGCCAGAGGGACAGACAACAGCACACCCACTGCTGCACCCTTGGACAAGGTACTTTACCTCAGTTCCACCAATAAAAGCCCAGCTGTCTGCATAGGTTTTAAACTGTGTAAAATACGTGTGTAAAAAAGTCAATGTAAATTAATACTGTTGCCAGGTTGACTCCAGTGGTAACGGAAAATGACATCAGTACTTTGGTCAGTTCTAAGAGCAGGAGGATGGCCGCTATGGCTCCAAACATCCCGCTGGTGTGCAGTGCTTATGCAGTTACCGTTTATTTACATTATGAAAATCACTTTTAGTTTGTTTTCCGATTTCACACCACAACGGAGCATTTCAACAGGCCATCATGTCCTCCAGGACAGCTGTCCGGGAGTGCCATTAGCAAAAAAAAACATCCATCAGGCATTTAAAAACCGGGCCAAGGACAACAATGGCAGGATTCGGTCACAATGGCGTATCTTGGTCCGTCTTGGCGAGGAGGGACATTCTGCGACTCGGGCCTGTGCTGCGATAAGGTTATCTCATTCTCCGCGGGAGTTTAACCTGGGCACCGGCCAAATTATGAAAACCAGATATTGCTGGAAAGAGGTCAGACCTGTTTTTTTATCAAAGCTCTCACAGAGGCAAACCATGGGAATCGTGCAAATCATTGTAGAATACACTTTTACTAATTTTGTATACTAGTGTTATAGTCAGTTTATCTCAAATAAAACCATCATGCCTATTTATCGAAGCTGGAAGCATCCTATTCATTTACCAGCAGTTTCTGACAAATAAATGCCAACATCGAGAAGGTTATCGAGAATGTTAGGTGTAATTTTGAAACCATTCCTGGGGGCTTTGGTATAACAACATCTAGGCAGCATTCAGAAAAATATTTTTCTGAACATTCTGGATGCTACGAAGGGGTTTTGAGTGCTCCACTTTACACTGTAGTGCAGTGGAGCCGAGTCCACTCACGTGCCATAGAGGTGATGTGAATGCTGTACTGCCCTCGCTGGGTGTGGATGGTCTTCACGCTGGTGGCCTGGGTCTGCCCAAGGTTGACTGACAGCAGCTTTTTGCGTTCCACTTCAATGTGCTTGAACAGGAGGGCAGTCATCTTGTCGGTCCGCCCGCCCCCGGCTAAAGCCTTCTTCAGCAGCACAGACTGTGCCTCCTTCAACCTGGATCAGTGCAGAGGACACAAAACACAGACTGTAACCTCCACAACAGGGCACAGTCAGTCAGTAATGTGTCTGACCATACCTCAGCCTGGATCAGTGCAGATGATATCAAAGACAAACTGCCCCTTCCACAACAGGACACAGTCAGTCAGTAATGTGACTGAGATCATGCAAGAAAGAAAGGAATGCCTCATTGTTGGATCCTGTAAGCCTCACAGTTCTGAGGCTTGTCATACAGCACTTCACTGACCTGTTCAGAGATGGTAATGGGAAGGTTTAATATTGAGCAAATCAACAAACCTGAACAATCCTGTTCAAAGTTTATAAATTATTTTTTCTTTAACTTGCCATGTACCAATAGGATGGACTGATTCAATTTACATTGATAGCCTTCAGACCCAGGTATGTGTTTGATTGTTAAAATCATCATAATTTAAGATGTCTCTCTTCACATTCAATAAGTAGATACAGACCAGGGTAATGCTTCATAGATAGTGTGGGGACACCGGCCAGGGTTATGCATCACAGACAGTGTGGGGACACTGACTAGGGTAATGCTTCACAGGCAGTTTGGGGAAACAGTGACCAGGGTAATGCGGCACAGACAGTGCAGGGACAAAAAGATGATTATTTCCTTCTGTTAGTCCCTCAGAAGATGTCTGTGATTTTTTTCTCACGGCCAATGGGCGTCTTCTTGGTATGTTAGAAAAAATGAAATTGGGAAACTTAGCGTTATAATTGCTGAGCTATGAAAACTAACCTCTTTGCCACCTTGACAGCAGACACGGTGAGAGTCAAATCTGCACGGTCCTATCCTTAGCCCTGCAGCCGTGTATGTCGTTAGTTTGGCTATGTACCATTCCCATAAGCCCTCACACACACAAAAAAAAAGAATAAACGTAAGAGCCGAAAATTTGCCAATGTTATGAGGCTCCAGATTACAAGGAAGGGCAATTTGTAAATGACCTAATTAAGCCTGGAGCTGTATATTTACCCTCTGTTTGAGTGAAATACGGCTGAGAGCTGCTTGACTTGGCAGGGCCCTGCGGGTGACGTCAAGTCTGTCTCTCTCGCCACAGTTTTTCCTGCTTTCTCCCTCCCTCTCTCCCATTCCCTCATATCTCACTACAAACTCAGAGGTTTTCTTGAGCTATGCAGGCCCTGCCAATTCCAAGCCCTCTCTTTGCAAGACGCAGACATTTTTCTTTCTAGTAAACTGAAAAATAACACAGGCTGACAGCAGTGTTTTTATTTCTTCTATTCGCACACTGACCCCACTGTCATAAAGCGCAGTCCTTTCCTGTGTCACACTAAGCAACAGCCAAACGTCAAGCCTGACATACAGACACCGCTATTAACATGTTTAGTGCTTGCTGCGTGGGGTTAGTCATGGTAAGAACAGAAAAGCCAAGAACATCTGGGTAATTATACAAAATTTGGAGTTGCTGGGGAAAAATTAAATCACAGCATTTTCCTACGTAAAAATCAGGTCTTTTTCCCAGTTCATTGAGGCTTTGGCCCACTTTCCAAGGAGAGAGCCCATGTAAACCTCAGTGCCTACAGAAAGCCCAGCGCAGGTGCAGTTTAACTGCAGGACGTGCATAACAAGAACACTCTGCCTAGGTGACATCACCCTTTCTCATGTTTCAAACAACCAAGAGAAGTTATGGCATGCAGTCATATGGACCAGCGCCACCAAGTTCCTCGAGATAACAGGATCTGGCTTCAGCAGAGCAAGCTGCCAGGATACCTTGTGTTCCTCCATGACAAAGGCATGTTCTCTATTCAAAGATCTTATAATACAACATAAATGGTCTTTTTTTCCCCCTAGAAGTGCTTGTAAACATTTTTCAGCACCCCACCAAACCACAACACTGCCACTTAAAATGGCACTCAACCAATCAACCAGGACATAGATGAGACCACAGTTATCTTAAATTAACCCTTACATAACGTAGCTCAAGAGAAGGGATGACAAAACACTTCTCTTTGCAGTATGTTTTTTTAAATGTAGTAGTATTATAAATAACAATCATTCATTTTGTGAGGTTCCTACTTAGATTGGTTTCCCTGTTCAGTTATAAAGCAGTGATGGAGTAAGTAATGCACCTACCTGCCTGAGGTGCACAATTAAATCTGACTTTTGTGATACATTTCGGTGACATTTCGGTGACATTGTGTTGCAGTGATGTTTCGTGGCATTAAGAGTGACACAAGCTCGGGTTTAAAGCCTTCCGTGCTTTTAAGTGCTCACAAACGCCAATACGTTTTCTGAGTGCCAAACTCAGACAATTATACTAGACACTAAAATTTAGCATCAGCAAAGGCTGCCTCCACTTGAGCTCTAGAGGTTAGTCTTTTTGCCATTTAACAGCAATGAGCCTCCAAAACCAGACATTTACAGCTTGGACTTCCATTAAACTTTCACAGCCCACAAAGGGAATCAGTTTTTTTGTCCCAGCACTGTCTGTAAAGCCCTGCCCTGGTCAGTGTCCCCGTACTGACTGTGAAGTATAACTGTGGTCAGTGTCCCCACACTGCCTGTGAAGCATTACCTTGGTCAGTGTCCCAATATTGTCTGTGACGCATTACCCTGGTCAGTGTCCCTGTACTGCCTATGAAACATTACCCTGGTCAGTGTCTGCATACCGTCTGTGAAACAATACCATGGTCAGTGTCCCTGTACTGTCTGTGAAGAATTCTATCTAATCCCGACCAGGAGGGATGGTTCAAACACTCAGTAATCCAGAGTAGACCCCTGGTAAAGGAAATAGTCTTTTGGAAAAGTCTGTTAACAGCAGTGGTTGTCTGCTGAGGACCAACAGTGGGAGTCAACACACAAACACAGAGAGGTGGTGATGATGGTTTCCACCGAATGATGCATTCATTTTTCTTTTAGAATAAGTTGGCAAATGACCCACTTGGAATTCTCCATCAGCTCGAGTCCTGGATATTAAATTGCCTGTAGTTACATCATGCAGAACCCCCCCCCATCCCCGCCCTACTCAGTTTATGGCACCCTGGGCTGTCCCAGGAAAAATGTTAATGTGCACAGATCATTACAAGTTCCCTGGCTTCTCATGCATTAAGGTTCACCTTGTTGAACAAAAGCCAGAATGGCTTTTAGAATTCCGACCTCAGAGTCAAAACAGGAAAAGACTGGTTTCAATTCGGAGACCAGTCTACAATCTGGCTGTTTTGTTTAAACACTTTCTTGTGTTATCTTTGACCTGCCCTGTAATGATAAAAGATCTGATCTTTGGTTTGCTTTTGGATCATCCGTATTTAAATATAAAAGGTGCATCTCTCAGCCATGGAAGCTTTAAGGGATGAACCAAGGCAACCACTGCTAGTAGCTGTTATCTTTGGAAATGAATCACAAGTTCCATTGGGTAATATGTTAACAAAGCTAATAAAAACGAATAAATACTAATTAACTGATGAATCGTAGATACTCAAAGTCTTACTAGTCTAAGACAAACCAAGATCCTGTTTAAGGAACTGGCACGATATCAGCAGATCAGCCAGCATGTCGGAAAACAAAATGTAATGTTTTACACGTGTGTCAGTGTGTCTGTGTTGGCGTTGACACAATGAAAACATTCTCTTTTCAACACGTCAAGTTCCAGTGGTCATTTGTGCGCACAGTGTTTACTCAGGGTGAAAGCCTTCCTGCCCAATCTGGAGTCAGCTCTCACCGTACCGTCTGAGTCGCGGTCAGCCCCATGTCAAACGGCATACCTCACCAGGGCCAAGCACACGCAAAGTGCACACATTACTCATTCCAAAAACAATGGCCTAGCTGTCGAGCTGTGCCGCAACACAACTAAACAAAGTGCCAGTGCACATCCCGCAGGGGTCTTTGTCTTCTTTTCTCCAAGGGCTGGAGCTGCAAGACAATAAGATCCGACTTAAGGCCCAGGTGAGGGATTTGCGAGGGAGTGGGGAATCCCTGCTGTCCCCTGAGACACAGCACCAGTCTGAAGGCCCTGTAAAACCACTTGTTACATTCCTTAAAATGGCCTGGTCCTGAGACTAAACCCCCTGCCAGAAAGGGCGAGGGAGTGGAAATCACATTCACACAAGGTGTAAATATTAGCGTTAGCCTATCGGTATCAGCAGGAGCCTTCTGCGGCACTTAACGAGAGAAAGTGGTTCACCGGGCTTTGCACCAGAAGGGAGCAGATAAAAAACAGGAGCCCTCTGTGGCGGGCACAACAAGGCCAAGCCGTTTATACGAGTGTGGAAGCCGGGCTACGCACCAGAAAGGAGCAGGGAGACCCAGAGTAGAAAAATTAAAAAACATTCCAGTCCCTGTATTCCAAGGAATATTAAATCATCCCTGGGTCCAACTTCCAAATACTTTTTCCGAAAGACTTTAAATTATTTCAGACTGGATTTGGTTTCCATTTACATTAATAGACAACAACCTTTAACTATTAATGTTTTTTTATAATTAATAAACCAAGGCACTGTACATTCTTATTGCCCAGGGATGTTAATTTAAAAAACTATTAGCAATTTTGTTAGCAAATATATGTAAAGGCTAAATGTAAAGGCTTTGTATTTAAGACAATATAAAATAGGAGTGACTAAGCTCTCCTTCAAAATAATAATAACAGAATGTGCTTGACGTGTTTGAGGAATGCTTTTTTTTTCTTTGTAAATGTATAATATAATGTTTTAGCCATTGCAGCATCAGATCAGTAATTTATGTCAAAAAATGTCAAACCCTGGAAAATATCTCGGATGAGAGCACTGGCAAAATAATATTCATGGTAAATACATATAGTATAGTATATAGTGAGCCCTAAACTGCAAAGCAGATTTTCACAGTGGTTTTCTTGTTGAGAAGTGCTGCGTTTCCTTCTGTACTTTTGTAAATGAACTGCAGCAGAGATTAATGCAAAGGTGTCTGGTTTTATCATCACCCCCTATCCATCTGGCCCTCTGATCTGCCCCGTGGCCACAACGTGCCGAGTGACGAGTTTGCAGATACCACAAGCCGCACTGCTTTGGTGGGCTTGCTTATACTTTTAAGTAGGTGGGAGAATTATGTTTCATTGGTATTTTATATTGACTATTGGGCACTTGCACCCTAGGTATGTTAATGCCGAAATTGGGTTTAGCGTAACAGGTCTAGAAGCCACGGAATGACCACAAGGACAATTACCAGTCCCGAGAGAAATGTTGGAACATTTCAAGATAATTAAATTTGGCCTAATGGAGGGACCTGGGGACATCTTTAGCAATACTTCCACAGCACAGAAAGTTAACCGGACACGCCAGCACAGGATTGCAAGGATTTGCAGTAGCCAGTCATTTACAGTAAATTTAGTTTGTAGAACAGCCCCACCTACTGACAAAAGAGGGTATCATCACTCCAGAACCACCAATGAGATTAGGATTAGGGATTAACTCAATAACTGCATGAGAGTAAAAAACATGCCTGAGACTACTGCTC
>JAOVYW010000126.1:7204-18030 GCA_025775045.1 Hiodon tergisus | reverse complement strand
GGAACGACGTGGGCAGGAGGAACACGATGGGCAGGAGGAACACGATGGGCAGGAGGAACACGATGGGCAGGAGGAACGATGTGGGCAGGAGGAACACGATGGGCAGGAGGAACGATGTGGGCAGGAGGAACACGGTGGGCAGGAGGAACACGGTGGGCAGGAGGAACACGATGGGCAGGAGGAACACGGTGGGCAGGAGGAACACGGTGGGCAGGAGGAACACGACGGGCAGGAGGAACACGACGGGCAGGAGGAACACGATGGGCAGGAGGAACGATGTGGGCAGGAGGAACACGATGGGTTTTGGCAAAGATGCTGCCTGACAATGGTGACACACAGGAGAAGCACATTGTTCATTATCATTGTCATTAACATTGACTTGTGCTTGTTTGGAATTATGCAGCAGCTGCATGTACAAATGTTCATTCTACGGTTTTCTTCTTCTCCTCCATAAGGTTGAGCATGGCACTGAAGCGCATCATGGCACTGAAGCACATCATGGCACTGAAGCACATCATGGCACTGAAGGGCATCATGGCACTGAAGCACATCATGGCACTGAAGGGCATCATGGCACTGAAGGGCATCATGGCACTGAAGCGCATCATGGCACTGAAGCGCATCATGGCACTGAAGGGCATCATGGCACTGAAGCGCATCATGGCACTGAAGCGCATCATGGCACTGAAGCGCATCATGGCACTGAAGCGCATCATGGCACTGAAGGGCATCATGGCACTGAAGCACATCATGGCACTGAAGCGCATCATGGCACTGAAGCGCGTCATGGCACTGAAGCGCGTCATGGCACTGAAGCACATCATGGCACTGAAGCACATCATGGCCCTGAAGCACATCATGGCACTGAAGGGCATCATGGCACTGAAGCACATCATGGCACTGAAGCACATCATGGCACTGAAGCGCATCATGGCACTGAAGCACATCATGGCACTGAAGCGCATCATGGCACTGAAGCACATCATGGCACTGAAGCACATCACCATCAGTGAGCAACTTCAAAGAAATTCCTCTACCCCAGAAATGAGTGGGCACAAGCAAACTATTTGTTAACGGGGACCATAGCCCCAGTGACACATTCCTGACTGGTACTTTTGTGGGACTCACATACCTCCAAAATCAGGCCGCAGGCGGATGTCGTACCCCTTCAGCAACTTGTCCACTGTCTTTTTGGCCAGAGATATTCCGGAGTTTCCGGTGGAGGAGCTGGTGGATGAAACACAAGAGAAATGTTTCGGTCAAAGCCAGGCCATGTCCACAGTGCAAGTGGACGTGTCCAAAAAGCAAGTCATCTGTTTATCAAGCAAATCGCAGAGCTAAAACGGTACACTAGTGTGAATCGCATTTGGTTGATAAGTGGCTTGTTCAATTTTAAGTTATTTCCTCATGCCAGTGAAAAATATAATAGAATGCAAAGGCGGCTATGTGACATGTGTGCTGGGTATCACAGAAGTTGGAAGACAGTGGATACACTGTGCCGAGTCTATTACATGATTTGTTTTATGGTTCGTTAGAGCCCAGTACTTTTGGTTTATTAATTATTATTTTTCCTTACTAGACTAAGAGAGTGACCATTGTGCTTATACTTATGACATTAGGACTGTGTATACAACCTTTTATATCAGATTTTCGCATTAGATCCGTTTATTTGATTGAGGAAACAAAAAAAAACTTCCCGCATTAAACGGACTTTTTGTACAGTTAAAATACCTATGCGCTACGGTGTGGAAAATGATTACGCAGGACGCAAGCGGCTTGCCCCACACACTGATATGCCTACGATGGAAAAGACATTTCAAATCGCGAAAATGGAAGACGTCTACAGTATTTCGGGGGATACTGTTTGATTATTGGCTTTATTTCACAAACACAACCCAGAGCCTTTGGTTTATGTCATTTGATTAAGTAAAGTTCATAGGCCTTCGTCGATGTTTAAGTTTGTCTTTTACAACGGAAAGTAAATCGATACCTATCCTTGTAGTTTTGCCAAAAGTGCATCTGTGCCGAAAGCTCTATCGGTTTGGGCTTCGCCTGTGCCTCCTCCACATAAAACGCACGTAATCTCAATTCAAATTCTGAGAAGAAATATCGAAAGTCATATAAACACGAATGTATCTGTTATTGCATGGACACAATTTAAAATGTGATTTTTCTTTCCATTGCATTTTATTCACAGACAAGGCCATCTATAGCGGCGAGGATTGCAGTTAATATATTGTGGATTTATAATACGACCGATGATGAGGGTGGGGGTGGGAGAGGGGGCCACGGTCATTTGTTTTTGGTTGCTACATGCAATTGTGTAAAAAAAAAAATCTTCGCAACGACATCCAGTATCAGTCCATGAATAATGTAGAGTAGCTTGTAGGATTAATGTCTCCTGCCCCTATCTTAAACGCACCTTTTGAAATTCACGTTATGACTAATCTTAATATTTCTAACCAATTGGCTGTCGGTGGCGTACGACTCTACAGACAAAAACAACCCACTTAGTATTTGTTGTTTTAGATGCCAATGTGAATTTTCAAAGCCTCTTATTGATTGAAATTTGAAAAAAGTAAATATATATATATATATATATATATATATATACACACACACACACACACACACACACACACACACACACACACATTTATACACATTTACATGTATATGTGTCAGTGTGTTGGCAATGGAATTAGTAACCATTAACAAACACACACGCACGCACGCACACACACGCACGCACAAACACACACACACACACACACACACACACACACACACACACACACACACACACACACACACACAGAGTTTGTTTATAATTGTAACCCCATGTATAAACGCGGTTTATAAATACTTTCATACCTTTGAGCAAAGCAGACAAAGGACAGAGCCGCCAAAGCTGAGAAGATTCCACATAATTTATCTTCTTGAAGACCCAACATTTCCACAAATCCTTATATACAGTTTCAGTAATCCAACCGCCCGTGGTCCTCAGAAACGAACAGAAAAAGAAAAGGAAAGGAAAAAATCCACTGGAGGGGAAAAAACCGCTAGCCGGAATAAAAACTTGGTAAATATACATATATAAATGTATCTCAAATATATATACATATATATATCTATTTATATATGTGAGTGTGCGTGTGCGTGTGCGTGTGTGTGTGTGTGTGCGTGTGTGTGTGTGTGTGTGTGTGTGTGTGTGTGTAAAGCTCGTAATTGGTCACAGCAATTTTCCCTGCTAAGGAAATCCGTGTAGGTCACAGACCTCCTCAACCAACACCAAAAGATCAGGCATCTTGTTCGACATAAAGAAGACTTTCGAAAGTGCCAGTAAGTTATAAAAAAAAGGGAAAAAAAGAAAGACAAAATACAAAAATACCGAAAAGAAAAAATAAGGTCCAAAAAAACTCAATAAATAAAAGGCAGCAGCGTCTTGTTATACCGGCTGCTGTAATTTGCCCGTCCAAATCTGCTGGAGAGTCATGGTTTCCAGTGATGCTCCTGTGTGGGGGATTGCTCCTCGATGTGTGTTGTGTTTAAGGATTTTTTTCAGATGTAAACGTTGGGTGGTGGGGGTGGGGGGTGCGGTTTGTAAAAAAAAAGAAGAAGAAAAAGAAAGATATCTGCATTCGCTTATTATTGCTGCCGATGATATAGATTAGCTTCTCTCAACGCAGTCACCAAAAAAATGCACACTGGAAAAAAATAAATAAAAAACACACACACACAAAAAAAAAATACACTAGGCAATATCAAATGCAGACGTCAGAGCAGGTTACATTAACCCCTTGATCACAAAAAAATAAAAAAATAAATAAAACAAATTTAGTACAAATTGTATTGACGGTTTCTTTACATTCAATTTAAACAGATCGCAGTAAAATTAGGTCGGATGCCCAAGCCTCTAACCTAACTGAAACCTCCAGTTGCGCTACGTGGTCCAACGCGTAATCTATAGGTGGAATGCCTTAGCGAGTTCCGTTCGTCTCCAACACGAAATTGTGTACAAACGATGCCACGCTAAGAATAAAAAAATACTTTCATGAACCCATCAAACGAAGAGATTGAACTACTAACAAAACAAGTTCGAAATTAAATAATCATAATAATAATAATAATAAAACACTGTCGTTAAAGTGCGTTGAATAAAAAAAATGTAACCTAGATAAAAGAATACTGAAAGCTAACCAAGAAGAAAGAAGAAGCCTGCCTACGAACTGAGTCGGCAGAGGAATGAAGACAAGAACTGCCGTTGGAGTCTATTCTTCCTGCAACCCATTAAAAGACTGACTGTATTCCGGAGCATTTTCGTAAATACACACCACATTGGGAGCCTATTTTATGTCTGAAGATACTAAGACCTGCTCAGTAGCAAACATATCTCTGATCTGACGAACTTGCATTTCCAAACCATCTAAAAAAAAAAAATCTTTCAATGATCTTTAAGTGATCTTTAAAAAAAAAACTGCTTGAGCCCACAGCCATCCTAATTATCCAACTGTATACAATGACGAAGTTTAAAATGATGAACTATTAGTGAGTCGCTCTGGATAAGAGCGGTTGTTAAGCAACCGACAAAGCGCGTTGTTTTAGCATTTGTGCAAATTTCCATTGTGTAGAGAATGCATGTAAATAATTTGGTATCACACTTAATGAGATTATGAACACATACTCATATGGACACATATTCAATTCAGACGAGATGTGTGAGGTGTTTTATGTACACGATGAGGTTTTTTGCGGGGTACTGTGCGATGCCTAGTTGCTTAGCAACCTCGCGAGCAGCGATGCAGAGCAGTAGTGTTTCGAAGGCTAAGTGCGAAGACACGTTTAAAGAACAAATGTGCTCCTATCGCTTCCACAGAGCAGTGGTCTAGCATGTGCTGTCTACAGCGTCAGTCACACTTCCTGTGCAACAATGCGCATCCTACTACATCATTAAGAAGGGCCCTCGGATTATACCTCAGAATTCGCCCCCGTGAAATAAGCCATGTAATATTTAGATGAATGGTTGTTCATTGTAATATATATATATATATATATATATATATATACACGATAGAAGGAAGAAATAATCGAGGTTGCCAGATAAAAATACACATAAAACCATCACCACAACCGCCCTACCTAACGTTGGTGAATGGATAATGTTAATGACAATAAAATAACTTGAAATACTGTTATTCAAGCCAGTTTAGGAATGTATAAAACACTGTATACAACACTATACAAAAGCATATAAAAGTATATACTGTATTTCTATACTTTTCTGTACTATATTTCGAAAGTTTTTGTTAAAATGATATTGAAACTGGACGTTTGGTATCGTTTAGAAATTAAATTGACTAATTGTTTAGGGATATTTTGACTGAAACACCTTTCAGGTGGCCCCATAATACTAATATCAATGGGTTGTCACTCTCCATAACGTTAAAGGTGAGAAAAACTTAAAGCAGGTAATGAAGGCACGCGACATTGCCAGATTCAGCATCTACAGGTTCCCAGTTTCTTAATTCACTGCTATTGATCTAGCTCAGTGAATACATGAAGTTTAAAATGCTCACTTTGGGTTTACACCAAATCTTCATTTACTTCACATGAAGCAATAACACACGTTTTTTACATACGAAATTTACCAAGTAAAATGTTCAATAAGATCACAGCTTATTTTGAAGATATAAAAAACCTCTACGTTTTATTTTAGTATTATGTAGTCAGAAACTGAAACAGTAAAAATACGAATTTAAAGAGAATAAAATAACAATACAATAGTTCAAATGGCTTAAATCTTTGTTAAGTTTGATGGCGTTTTGATGGAACTGAGTTTTGATTGGAGCCATAAAACAAACAAGCGGCCAATGAATGGCACCAAGCAGCTGGTTAATCTTCCCGTTAACCAATTAAACACAATCTTCATTTTCAGTCTATTTAAAACATACGTTCTTTTTAAATTCATCCTCTTAGAAGATGCTTGACACCCAGCCTAGCTCCTCCCCATTTACAATTTTTGCTTGCTCCTCCCCCACCTAAAGCAATCTAAGCACCCTCTACTGGGCTGGATATTTAGTCCCTCGTGCCACCTACCCACAATTCCCTATTTTTAATTTAATTTAGTCCGACAAATAATTGAATTACAAAGGGAAGCGTATTGCTAGGAACCTCTAAAGTCACCTTACGAGTTCTGGAAAATAGACAGATGGGTCAAAAGAGGAACATTTTCACAGACACGGGCGCCATTATGTCGGGGAAAACCAAGCACTGCATTTCATGGTAAGAACCTCATACAAACGGTCAAGCATGGGGGTGGTATTGTCATGGTTGTGGAATGCTTTGTGCCATCATGACCTGGAAGTCTTGCTCCCATTGAAGGAAAATTAATTCTGGCTGTATCAGAGAATGTGGACGGAAGCTGAAGCGCAGCAAGACAATGATCCGAAACACATGGGCAAGGCTGCATTAGAATGGTCAAATTGGCAAACCAAACGAATAGCAAATTTGGAATGGCCTGATCAAAGTCCAGACCTAAACCCTTTTGTGATGTTGTGGCAGGACCTGAAACGAGGAGTTTGTGCTCGAAAAACCCACACTGAGTTGATGCAGTTCTCAGTGGGCCAAAATTCCTCCACGGCGCCGTGAGAGACCAGTAACGGAAGCCTCTGGTTGCAGTTACTCTTGCTAAAGGTGGCGTAAACTTTTAGTGAGTGGGGGGTGATTACTTTTCACACGAGGGCATTGGGTGTCTCATAAATTTCTTTGATAAATAATCCCTTTTATTTAGTTAGGTTTTTGTTGAAGATCTTATAACATTCATTGTTGAAAATATGCAAAAAATCAGACAGGGGGGAATTAATTTGTCATGGTATTGTTTATGTGTATGTACCAAAAATAGAACTGGGATGAGGTTCTGGAAAGACAACCGATTTTTAAGAAGATTTTTATATCACACGTACGTTTTATACTCATACTTTTAATATGTTTAGCACCTATAATTGCAGCTGAATCTCAAGACGTTTTGCAGTAATAAAACAAAATAAAATGCTTAAACGTCAGTAATACAGCATGTACATAGACAGTTTCATTGAGCTCCTGGAACTGAGACATCTTGAGCTTTAAGCCTATGTGTTTCGGGCCTGTTCTGATCCAAATCTTAGAAACTAAAAGCGAAATCTCTCAGAAGTTACAATAAACACGTAGAGCTCACGTGACGGGTCCTTCCTTTGTTTTTTCTTCGTCGCTGTTTTGTCAAACCTTCAGCCAGCTGAGGGACGTATTTTGACAAAATTCCAAGACTCACTATGTGAAAGCAAGTTATTAAAAGCAACCATTTAGGATTCTATAACTATAATTACTGATTTCATGGCGTATTCAGCCTTGGTTTCTGTAGACTTTGTGTAAGACATCTTCTACTATAAATCAATAACGCACATTAATAAATTACCAACGATAAAGTTTCCGTAATAATGCAGTTCAATAGAAAGAGAAATGTTTTTGTGTTATAATGGAGTGACAATTAAAAGTAAAAAAAAGGAGAAAAAAGATTCAGAATCAATGAAGATTTTTAGATGCCATAACAGTCTAGTTATCTCTGACTCAGGGTTGCAGAATGAACAGAAAAAGTAGACTTCTTCTAGAAGATTTAACTTCTACAGCCGGTGCCTTATTTTAAACTCAAAGAGTGTGTTAACATATTTTTTTATCAGTGCTTACGGCATCGGAGTATAATTTGTGCTGTGTTTCACCTAGCACCTGGCATTTGTGTGGTTTTTGATTGGGTGGTTTCAGAGCAGAGCAGGTGGGTTTTTCTGAGGACAGGGACCTGCTGTGGTCAGTCTGTTTTTGGGTGGGGGCTTTCTTTAACACAAAACGACGAATAGATTAAATCTCCTCCTCTCCCTTAAACCAAAGCATCTCAAACTGCTGACTCAAAGCAAACTCAGAGCCTGCTGTCTGGAGATGCTACATCACACTAGTTTTTTTTTTTTTTTAAGAATCATTGGTATATGGTAAATACATACCATTCTGACTCTCAAACATAAATACTACATAATATCGGGTTGGTCTTTCTTTGCTATTTATGTGACTGATGGACACATGTTACAAATCACTGAAGGGGATTTGCATGTTTTTCATTTGTGCATTGGCTCTAGGGGTCACAATTCAACCGTTTTAACCACCCCTTGATTTCTGAACACACCCCGCATCTAGTTGTGCTCTAAATCCCACCCTAGATTCCATTATATTAGTCTTATACTCAGTAAACCCAGTAAACCCAGTTTACTCCCATCCTGTACTGGGTCATTGCCTCGAGAACAGCCTTGGGGCATGGATTCTACAAGGTTTCGGAAACGTTTCCCCAGGGACGTTGGTCCTTGCAGGGGTGGTGGCATCACACAGTTGCTGCAGTTTAGAACATCAGTACATTCAGTCTGCGAACAGCCCGTTCCATATCAACCCAAAGATGCTCTTTTGTGGATCTGGGGAACGTGCAGACCACTGAGCGGTAAAGTAAACTGAACTCGCCGGCGTGTTCCTGGAACCGTTCTGAGACAACACATGGTCTGTGATATGGCACGTTATCCTGCTGGAAGTGTCCGTGTGACGAAGGGGAAACTGTGGTCATGAAGGGCTGCCACTAGACAGCCACAATGCTCAGATACGCTGTAACGTTCTATTGTTCTACTCATCAGTTGACCTAATGTATGCCAGGAAAATATTCCCCATATAATAACACCAACTCCGGCAGTTTGTGCCATCGACACCAGGCAGTATGGGTCCACGGACGCACGGTGGTTACGCTATAACCAGGAGCGGGAGTGGAACCCTATCAGGAGTGGCAGCGGAGCAACACAGAAATTTGTGTTACGGTCAGTCTCCATCTTCCTGACCATAACATAAACTAAATAAATAAAAAGGGTCTTTTAGGAGAGCAAGTAAAATAACGAACAGATTAGCGATTACAAGAGCCCTTATTATCCTACCTTATTCTGCTACTCTTATTATAGCAGAAGCTGTCCTGCAAAAGCAATTGTTATGCATTTTAATATTAAAATTATTTCCTATTTATGCTTCGGAGGGTGCCCTTCTTCAGCAAAATGCACTTGACGCAGGGCTACAGAAGCCTTGAGGGTCCGTTGTTACTTGACTATTCCAGGGGGCAAACTGAACCGACATCTGTTTGTGTGAACTTGGGTGATTAGGTAAAACGTTCCTTCGGGTCTTTCTTGGGCATTTACTTCAGAGCACTATCGGAGGGCAGGGTTTAATTCATTTTGAAGGGAAATCCTGGTGAAAACCTACATCAGATGCACAGATAATAGGAGGTGGGGGGGGGGGGGGAGCGAGCTCTTGTGGGATTCCTAAGAAACCAAAACCGTTTTAACCTGGGGAAGCCTTCTGTAATGTGATGCACATGGTGTTATCAAAATATTCCAGCAATGGCGATGTTCAGATCTGCACTTCCATTGTTTGTGCACATTTAATAATAACATTAATGTTATATATATTATGTATATATATATATGTTTATACATTTATATTTAAGTCATTGGTTGCCCTTTTTGTTTGGGAAGCAGGTGCCATTGAAGTCTGTGCTTTGAATCTCTTGTGACTCTCTGTCAATGGGCGAGTGGAAGGTCATTTCAGACAAGGTGGCCGGCTTAGACCGTACGCCAGACATCCAGACATTTCCCCAGAGCATGTGTCTCAGCGGCTCCCTTCCCTCTCCTGAAGCCCAACCGTTCACACCGCTGCTCCCAGGCCCCTGGGTCACCTGACCGGGTCACCTGACCGGGTCACCTGACCGGGTCACCTGACTCTAATTGGCCCCCGAGATGTGGATATTGGCCGATCCCAGCCCCCCCCACCCCTCACTCACATGTTGCGTAAGACATGCTAGTTACTGGGTCAGCCTCACGTCCCGGGTATAAATAGCAACACATGCTTAATGCATCGCTCAGTGTACATCTCTGCCAAACTCTCACTTTTGCAGAAAAAATAAACTCCTTTGCTTGATGAGAGCTATTTCATTGCTTATGTCACTGCACATCTTAAAAGCAAAAAAAAAAAAAAATTAAAAGTAAGAGTAAGAGTAAATAAAAATATGAATTATCAATCATTTCAACTGAGATGGATCTACTATTAAAGCAAAACTCAGTCAAGTTAATCTGGAATATTTTTGGAGAGATTGACAGACTCTGATTTATATAGTATTGAGAGCCTGTTCCGCCATTCGCCAAATTTCCCCTATCTCCCGGTCTGTCTGGTTGTCATGGCGAACAGGATCTATGACTGTGAACGGCACCACTTCCCACCACTCCACTCCACGTCCTCTCTGATTCACGTCCTCACAGAGTCTGAAAAAACGTAAATACGACGAGGTCCATAGGTTTGAATGATACGAGAAGGCGAATTTATAATAAGGAGAATTGTTTTGATGATGGTCTCTAACTTCAAACGGTCAAATTGCCTTGATTTGTTATTAAATAATACATGTGTTTTTCCCCAGCCTCATTCTATTTTTTCACAGTCGTGTTGAAAATTAAAATTATGATCTAGATTTTTCCTCGGTATATTAAATTCATTCGGGGATCTAATATCTAGGTGAGGAATTACAGTCCTTCTATTGATTAAGCGTGTAAACACTTCTATGACCTGATGTTTACATGTTTCTTAATTATCAAAAATGAGCATGTAATAAGCAGAGTATATATTGCTTTTCGTTGAAGGTGACAATCTCTTTAAAACTCATCTTTGATACTATTCACAGAATCAAAGCACAGGCAATAGAAAAGCTATGGAATGTGCTACGGAATTAC
>JAOVYW010000125.1:0-10689 GCA_025775045.1 Hiodon tergisus | reverse complement strand
CCACATAAACAGCTCCCTGTGAAAAAAGGAAATTAGATGCAAATGCCAAACGAACCACTCATACAGGCTTGAAGGACGGTCGATTCAAAGAAATTACTTAATACATTTCCTTAGCCTCCACCTCATTTTTATTTCTTCGTGAAGGCAAAACATTGTAGATAGCTAAAAGGCACAATTCTACCATCTGTTATAATTATAAAGATGTTTTCTCTATAGGAAACAAATTCAAATTATGATTAGAACTATATAAACCTATATAAACCACAATATTCTGACTTTAAAGGTAGGGTTTTTTGAGCACTTGACGGTAGGCTAATATAGGTCAAGGTTAACTGGCTGTTGTTTTCACTCGATTTGTCACAAGGTAACATTGCCTGTGTAGCTGATTCATTGGTTAAGCTTTGTCCTGTTTAAATAAAGTGCATGTGTTTTTACACATATAAAACATATAAACATTTATCTGTTTTGGTGCCAACTGCTGGTCAGTTCCAACATCAAAAGATCTTTGTGGATGAACATTGATGAAGGACTCTTTCTCTGGTTTTAACCAGCCTCCAGCGCTGTTTAAATGCTATGGTTATTTTTCCAGTTTCTATTAAGTCCCCTAAACTGGTTAATTTAATGTGGCATTTTCATTTTTAGAATTGAAAATAAATTAAACTCTTTTTATCGAGAACCTTCAGGATTACCAGTTATGAATGGCTCCGTCTAAATACAGTAAAGCATTATACCTGTATATAAAATTATTTATTGTGGCCGAGAATGTCCATGCTACCCTACCTTATATTTCGAGAATGTGCATGGCACCCCTCATTCTATCACTCAAAGCGATCAAACGTTGCATCGGTCACCAAAAATAATACGCTTAATTATTTTGACGTAGTAATTAATTGATGGTCTAATTTAATGGCGGTGTTTAGTCAGTTTCTTTTTGTTTGATGCGGCTGTTTAATGCAGCTCATTAAGGCTAATGACCGAGGCCACAAACGCGCTAAGGACGCAGGGCCACGTGCCACATTGTGTTTATTTAAAGAAATTGACAAAGAGTTTGAACTGTTAGGAGCAGTAGGGGCTGACGTTGAAGAACAAACAGGGGAACCTTGGCCCGGTCTCCTCTGCTTTGACAGGTCACGCGGAATACTATTATTATTAATTGTTCTAACCAGAAAATAACCTTTGTTAACATCAGTCTCAGTCTAGTGGAACGGGTATGTTCCTTTAAGGGAGATTTTGAATTGCTGAATAATTCTCTTTGATCGTAGTATTGTGGACAGTTGGAGGATTTAAAGCTAAAGTCAACCCACATTAACTAATTTCCCTCCTTGACTAACCCTTGAACAAGGCTATGCTAGATCATTGAACGTATTGTCATTATTTATAAATGAACTCCTATGAAATTGGACAGAGACAAAAAACGAATGCATTTTGATCTGGTAAGGTAAGAGGTTCCCAAATGTGTACACGGTAGCGGACTGCTGAAAGTTGAGTCGTTGTTGTTTTGACAGCCTGCTGTGGCTGGGTCTCCCCGACACATGTCCAACCTCTCTTCCCCAGAGCATGTAGGAAGTCTTCCGTGTGATTAGCGCCCGTTTGATGTGGAGTGTGATCAGCAGCGTGGCCAATTCCTTTCATGGCAAACGACCAATTAATAGCTTTAGAGAGGCTCTTGAGGGACCGTGTTGCGCCCGGTCTGTTGATGCGGAGGTTCGCTGAAAAGCTTAATTTTTTCGGTCAGAGAAGAGGTGCATTCAGTCAGTGGCACATCACACACTCAAACACCTGCTCCCCGTGTAGGACTATTCCTCTATTCTTCCCTCGGTTATCAGGAAAACAACTATACAACAATGAAGGTTGAGCTCTCTGATTAATTGCTTGGGTGCTCTGTCTGTTAGGTGCGTTAGTAGATGGTTGGTATCAGTCCCAGATGTTGGAGGGCATGTCTGTAATGCGTTGTGCTTGTGTGACAATTTCTCTTAAGATTGAATTGACAGACAGTGAGCATTTTGCGGCTGGGGAAAAATGAATCCCTTTTGATGAAGAGCGACCGTCCTGCTGAACGTCTATGGTTGCAGCTTGTGCTTCAACGTGAGTTCATGCCCCTTTGTGCATTTTAACGGTTTGGGTTTGCCCCATGCAGGCTACTGACCCCCCCTCGCCCAACGCTGCGTTCCAGAAGCCGTGGGCAACCACCGACCAACGCCTGCGTCGTCACGCTCACTGACGCGGAGAGACAGAACAACGCACAGAAGCGAGCGCAGAGATGCACAGGGTTTGCTGGGATGGATTAGCTGGGAGGACGATTGTAACACTCACCCCACCCCCCTCGCCTCACCCTGTTCCCAAAATAAATCTCAATGGTCTGCAGTTCCCAGGATCAGAACTCGCCGGCTGTTTTGGGAAGGAAACGTACCAATGAGGTGACAATTTCAAACATTGGTTGTGATCAGAGGACATGGGTCAGATTACAATTCCATTTTTTTCACGTATTTTTTACTAGAGTAGATTTTGCATTTGTTTTTTTGTCATGTAGCAATTTGTTTATATTCAGCCCTAATATACAATTTAAACGTTTGTTTCATGAACGACCAGACGACATTATCTTGTTGTCAGTGTATATGGATGTGAAATTGTTCGTCCTAACCAATGAGATGCAGCGACCGTCAGTACACACTATAGCACAGACCAAGCCTATCTGCTGTCGTATCAATCAGAACCCTTATTGACGGCTGCTCTGGCAAACTGGTGGTGGATGGGGGCTTATATTCTCACTCCCTCCGACTCAGCAACAGGCAGCCTATTGGCAGACTAGCCCGGGGTTCGTCTTATTGGGGTCCATGCTGTTTAATAGGATGTAAAAAAAAGAATAGGATGTACACTGTAGAGGCAGAACCATATGGGGTTCATTGTGTTATGATTGTATATAGTTCTGTTAAGTCAGGTATGATTGATTGTATATCCCTATATTCACATGTGATGTCAGTTATGTAACCTCTGCGTTCTGAAAATGTGCATAGACGCTGTAGTCAAACCTTCGTAAAGGTCTGCCAAGGTTAAATGAAACTCTTTCTTTTATATATATATATATATATATATATATATAAACATTATTCGAATCGTATTTTTATGATTCATTCCTGTCCTTTAAGCCACGATATTGAACTGTTTAGCTTGTGTGTCTTGTGTGGAAGAGAAGAGAACATGGCTAACGCAGTGACCACTTTCTCCATTTAGCAGCGAAAGAGGAATGGATCGCTCAGATGAAACCGCTGGCACGTGTTTAGCTTTACTAAACTGCATTTATTGATTACAAACCATTACAATAAAATACAACCCAAAACACATCTTGATTGTTTGTTTTTTCTTTGTTTAAAACTATCAAATCACAGAGAAAGATGACAGGAGCAGCAACAGCTTTTAAAGTGGGATAAGGTTTTCAGGAGCAGGCATTGGCTCGTCGAAAGTCACATGACCAAGAGGAGGCCCTCATTGGTGCAAAGTAAAACAATAGCATGTACCAGCGAATAGCCTCGGGGGACACACAGCAGGTATGAGAACTGGGTTGCTATTGTGTGCTGAAACATCACCGTATTTTTTACATGCCGTCACCAAAATTTCACAATATAAATATTGACCCCGGTTTTTTTTTTTTTTATCTTAAAAAATTCGCACAGATGTTGTAGGAATTTAAGGCATGTGTTAGGATTGTCTACAGCAGTGGTGGGAAATCATGGTCGTCGGGGTCCACAGGGCGTCACAGAGATCTCCAGCTTCCTCTACAATGTCACCAAATTTACACCCGGGACCATCGGGTGAGATCATTTCTATCCCAAATAATGATTAAGCAATTCAGAGGCAAGGTAGAAGGAAAAACCTGTAGACACTGCGACCCTCGAGGACCAGGATTCCCCACCTCTGGTCTACAAGAATCAAACGAGACGCAATGAACACAAAACAGGGCCTAACAGTGATCCCCCCCCCCACCAAAAAGCAGCCAGGAGTTACCGCCAACCCCCCCTTGTAGGCAGGGTAGGCAAGGTTCTCGGCATCCTTCCCAGAATTCATCACTCACTCATTTTGTTTACGCCTTCCATATATAGCCCCCTGATCTTAAAATGCATCACCTGGGTTTGGCATGACAGGTTGATGGTCAGCATTGATGTGGCACCCTAACCACATAGGAATAGTTTGTTCTCAAAAAAGCCTTTTAGTGAACATTGTAAATGGCAAATTCAAAGGATCACATTGAAAATGACTAATTTATGTTGTTTGCGTCATCTGTATAGCCTACGGCAAACGCATAGCTATATATTTTTCTGTAGTGTTTCAGCCTGACATCTAGATCTAGTAATCTACAGTCCACCTAATCCAGTGCCCGGGGCTTTTCAACTGCGGTTATAAAAATGTCAAAAACTTTTGGGTTAGCACTCAAAAGGTCCCCTGCTTCAGCTTTCCCCTCACTGCTGAAAGTGTGAGTTGTGTTCCCTCTCCAGGGGATACCGTACTCTGTGTTCGCTGCATATGTCTGTGTGTGTGTGTGTGTGTGTGTGTGTCATACCAGCATTGAGCGTGACTCTTCAGTAGTCGCTTTTGTACAGACTGAGAAAAACTGGGCTTATGGTATGGCAGACCTCATTATTAATACAATGTTCTGTACAAAAGAATAGTTCTGTATTTAAATATTTCTTAATTTTGCAGATTTGTTCCTTAAAGAAACCCAACAGGGGTTGGAGAGTTCAGTTTGGGTTTTTGTGGCTTTCTCTGTTGCCTTTTTAGGATGCCTGAACACCAGCTGTTAAGCTCTCTTCTCATCACAAACGCTTATTTTGGGTATTCGTGCCTCGGAGATCTACACTCACCGCCATCTGAAGGACTGGCTTCTGCCAGAGAAGACATCCTGTCTCTCTCCCCCACACAGCCCAGTTACGTGTGCCTTTGTGAGCCTCTCTCTCCTCCCCCACTCCCCGGACTTATCCCGCAACAGGTCAGAATGTGCATGTCCTACTAGTGAATTTCACCAATCTCGAAATATTCACTTATTCCTGTGATTTCCGCCAACGAGTTCCGTTGCGAATTGAAGCCCTGAAACCTGTCTAACTGCGATCCCCATGACGTCTATAGCAGGCGGGCCAAGTTCGAAAAAGCCCCGTTTCCTGTTCTTCAGACCTACTAACCACACTCTCACCGCTGAAACAGGCTACATCTCCCACGTCAAACCAAGGCACCGAGTCAAAGAGAGGATCAAAAGACTTCAGCAAAAGTTTTTTGTCTCAACTGGCACCAAACAGCTAATTACTAACGCAGGCCGTTCGCATCTTTTCTCAGGGAGAAATATTTGTTAGCGTTTCATTTCATGGAAGAATGTGATCCTTAGACTATGCAAGTCCCATACTGACGCTTACGACACACTGAGTGGTGAGCAGTAGTTTGCTTACTCCCAAAACCTTGTTTTGGAGAGAGGAGAATTTCCGTTAAAACTAAAATGAAATAGCAAATTAGACTTTCTGTCTGAATAAGTGAGAACAACTTTGCATAGTATGCGATTTTTCTAAATCTTTATATATGTTTAAAGAAGAGATGAGAACCATAACTTTGTGGGTACTAATTATTACTAATGGGCCAACACAGTAGTTTTAATTAAGTACAACTGAGATTCTTTGATGATAAATGATAGGTCCATCAGTGCATCCCCAGATAGGACTCAACACTTGTTGTGTGTCACTATAAGATAAAAGAATATCGTATATAATAAAATGGATAAAGATTAAAGGATATTATTTTATCCTTTGTTTAATTTATTTTGTGTTTAGTCTTTATACATTAATATACAGCTATAAAATCTTTTTTTTTAGCCCTGCCCATCATTTATGATAATTTTTTACTTTTTACCAATAAACAATTTTTTAAAATTAAAATATATAAAAGAAGGACTTTCGTATTAAATATCTTAAATATGAAACATTTTCCAGCTTTGTGAAAATAAAAATAAAAATATTTAGCACAAGTTGTTAGACCCAAGAACTGAAATAAATTACACCAGATTTAAGTCCTACTCAAATCACATGTAAGTATAATGCAGACAGTTTAGTTTAACTTAGGAATCATCAAGTCACTGAGCAAAAAACCTCATGGGGTGAAACAGACATCAGAGTAGGGGTCATTGCAAACTTTCAGATGAGTCCTACTAACCCAGACGTCAGTTACGTGTCAGCGGACAGTTACTCTCCTGTGTATTTATCAGAGGTGGTACAGAGAAAAATCTAAGGGGAGTAAATAAGGAATTCTGTCCACGCACGCACACACACACACACACAGAGAAACGCACACACACCTCTCTGGCTCAGGTTTGGACGGTGGTGGAGGGGGGGATGACAGGTAGAGGCACAGTGCGGCCACACGCTCACGCGCTCACACGCAGGCCCTCTTGGCGTGCAGCATCTCGATGAGCAGGTTGTTGCAGGGAACCTCCCCGCTCAGGTGCTTATAGCACAGGTAATCCTCCGCCAGCGTGCTCAGGGTGCGCAGCTCGGGCAGACGGTGTAGCAGCTGGGCAGACTTGTCCAGGCATTGTGGGTAGTTGCACATAGTGTACTCCAGCAAGGCGCCGTTCACCTGCTCCTGAACACTCTCCACAAACTGTTGGTTCTCCAGCAACTTCACGTCTGTCCCGGGACAACGACAGAGAAAGAGAAGCAGGAAAAGGGTTAAGTGTGGAAACCTGAAAATAAACACAGACTCCAAAAGAGCTACTGCCTCAGTGAAAACCTGAAAATGTAGTTTCAATATTCCTGTTCTACCTTAGACAATTAGCAATTATGCTAATGAGTGACCGTCTGGATTTTGTATAAAATGTGCCCCACCAATAGAGCAAATTCATGTCAGACTGGGTTCTCTTTAATAAGCCTGCGACGCTAAGAATATTCAACATGTTCTCAACCATATTCACTTAATTGGGTACAGAGAACTAAAGATGGTCATATAGTTTGATAGTACTTTAGTTTATTAATCCCCAAACTGACATTTTTATAATAACTGTTGTGCAGTAATCCCATTACTTTTTATTTAATAATAATGATAATAACGACACTAATAATAATAATATGAATAATAATTGTTATTATTATAACAGCAATAATGATTACACATTTCTTGTTGTTGTGGGTTTTTTTAATGTTTTAAATTTCAAATCATAAAATTAACTTTTCTGACAAAATACAAACATTTTTATTTCTGCAAGTCATCTCGATATGATAACATGGTATTAGAAAGCCAGATCCGGGTCCTACTTTATCATTGACATGGCCTTTTTCCCATTCGCACGTATGCTGTGGTCAGCGGCTTTGAGACCGGGGCACACAGGGGTCATCAAATGCTCTGGGCTGACCATAGGGACGGTCCAGTCTCACAAGCATGCTGTAAAGGGAAGCTCTTCTCAAACTTTGCTGGAAAAGGGGGGGGTTCTCTTTTCTTTTCTTTCTCTCTTTCGGAGGCAAAACATCCTTTATCGCCTGCCGGCGCTTTCCTTTTCACACAACAAGACGGCTCAGCCTTTTATAACACCTCTGAAAGAGCGACGCTTGCCGTTTGTTTGAATCTTTCTCACAGTCCGGGATCAAGCAGAAGAGGAAACAAAATTCATGTCATCGCCATAATGAACCGTCGCATTCTTTTATGTAAGCAATTAACATCAGTTAAATAAGATTAAATGCCATACAGATTGTGCTCCGTAGCACGTGCGGTAATAAAAGGATTGTGCGCTGATCAGGACCTAATGGTGAATAAAAATGTTAGCGAAAACACTTGCGGTTATTTCCTTCCATTTCAGCGTAATGGGAAATAATTATACACAGAGCGCACTAACAGTCTTTCAAAAATGTGGCATTTTCAATGGGATCGGCGTAATTAAGGACGTTACAAAGCCAGACTGGGAAATAATCGAGCTCACCGTCTGCTCTCTGCATTTCGGTTTCAATCGGCAGCCACAAATTGCGTGGATCACAAGGTTAATTTGTGAAAGCGCTTTAGACGGCTAGCAGTCACAACTGAGCCGGCGAAGTGTGTCAACTGAGCCGGCGGGGGTTTGGCCGGCCCGAGCCCAGAGGAACCCAGTGCTGTTGACATGATAGCTGCAGGAGTCAAATCCCTCCACGGGTCAAAAAAAAAGGGTGCTCCAGACCCCCCTACCTCTTTCAACCATACATCTCAGAAGAAATTATCATCTAATTTATAATAACGATCATGAAAACATCAGTGTATTTTAGTGTACCCTGTGTCGGGCGAGGATGCTATCTTTTTACTTAGACGCGAGACGGAATAGAATGACAGTCCGATGACTGACAATTACATGGTCAAACACTTGCACCCACAACCTCAACCCTGCACTTGATGGTCCCATACCAGTTCAATTGGAGGGTCATGGTTAAAAAAAAACAAGTAAATATTACGTTGAATTATTTCAAACAGGCTTAACCATTGCCAAAAAACGATTCTCCTCCTTCAGTCATACTCCTGACACATTTCACCGAGCAGGGCCTGAAACGGACGGCACCGATCAGCCCATCACCCTCCTCCGTGCCGGGCCAGCGGCTACGTGGGCGGGCAGGTGTGCGTGTGTGCGCGGGGCGCGGAGAGGGACACAGCGAGCGTCACCGTGTTTGTGTGTGTCGGGAGAGACTCGATGACAATACCAAACCCCCGCTAATGGACTCCTTTCCAAGATCATCTGAGTCCTGCCGGGAGAGCCATTCACCCATTAATTAAATATTTTGAATAATCTTTTATAATCTTTTCAGCAAGCGCTTGAGGGTGAAAGAAAATTGCCCTAATAAAGCTTAGCCCATTGATTGAGAGAAGGGGCGAGTGAGAAAGAGTGAGGAGAAATGGCAAATATTCTCCGTTTGGTAATGAGCTTTCTCATTATTGAAACCTCCTTTTGTTCGCTACAGGCTGACGGTAAATTGCAGTCGCTTAGGGGAATGTGGGCGACAAAAGCCCATTTTCCTGCACGAGCAGTAGACACTACGCGAATGTCAGTCAGGAAATCAAATGATAGACCAATCCATTAAGGCACTGTTGTGTTTGTACATGTTGCTTTTTGTGAGGGCCCCGATTTTAATTAAATCCATATACCTGTCGAGAGCAGAAATCTATTTACACAATAGGCCCATCATCGTAAATAAATCAATATTTGGGTAGCTGAAGTGATATGTTACATTGATGTCTGTCTGGTGTCTCCGAGACCCATATCTGCATTATGGAACAAAATTTTCATTTAGACCTTCTCAAATCGCAGAATACTGAGATTACTGCCGCGTTTCCTAATTTAGGCACTTTTTCTGTTCAAAGGCAGTCTTCCATTTTCACGCGTTTTGTCTAACTATCCTGTTAAGTTGGGTTGGTCAGCCTTTTTTGTGTGAATATTGGGGGCGGGTTGGTTAAAAAAAAGAAATTCGTTACTGCCGTTCGTGCCAGTACGTTTTTCGAAAAAGCGTCTGTAATCATTAGATATTCCGTTCCGGCAGTACGCTCACCGGGGTTGAAGAGAACGAGGAACTTGAAGCAGGCGATTTCTCTTTTATCAACCTGCAGGGCTCGCAGTTTGTCCACCAGTTCCTGCCCCCGGAGGACCAGGCTGTTCAGAGTTGCCCCGGCCTGGGCAGCGACGGAGGCTATCTCAATCTGCCAAAGCAATCCACACACACACACAGACACGTTTAACCAACAGCGCGCGCACACCCACACACGTAAGTGCACACGTGCCAGGACACAGACAAACCACTTTAAAACCATACAGGTTGTGCTGTTGCTTTTCTTTGAGGGCATTACCACTAAAAAGGAAGACAAAGGCACATTCAAAATCCTTTCTTCCTTTTGCGCAATGTCCTTCTCTCACATTGGTAGGGACCAAATCAAATCCCGTTAATCACACTTTACATAACTGTATTTAATAGCCTTTCCTTTTTATGAGTAGAAGAAACATGATACTTACAAACAAAAGAAATAGCTCTAAATAGAATTTTTTTTTTTTCATTAAATGCGATTAGCAGGTTGCCAAAGTTTTGATTTGGTCCCAGCCATAGCCTGCAGATAAAGGCCTGAATGCTGGGAAAAACTAAATATGTGGCCCAAACAAGGGCAAGCACCTGTGTGGGTCAGTCCGCGGTCAGAGAAGTGATTTACAGGAAAAGTAGACGCCTCATAGCCGCCCAGAGGAGTAGCGATTGACTGGCCAGTGTAGGTTCCTTTCAGCTCAGTGGGCTCACACTTTAACCGCCTAGCCAGGCATCTCAAAGCCATGATAAAATCATTATCAAGCCATCAGATTTGATTTCTTCTAGCGCATTTTTACAAGCAGAATTTGCCACAAGGCACTAATTATGAGTGTGTGTATCTGGGTGCATGTACCTGTGTATGTGTGTGTGTGTGAGGGTCTATGGGTGTGTGTGTGTGTGTGTGTGTGTGTGTGTGTGTGTGTGTGTCAGTGGGAGTGTGTGAGTGCGCGTGTGGGTGTGTGGGAGTGTGTGTGTGAATGTGTGGTGTGTCTGTTTGTGTGTGTGTGTGTGTGTATACCAGTGTGGTGTGTTTGTGTGTGTGTGTGTGTGTGTGTGTGTCCATGTGTGTCTGTGTGTGTGTGTGTGTGTGCGTGTGTCTGTGTGTGTGCGTGTGTCTGTGTGTGGGTGTGTGTGTGTGTGT
>JAOVYW010000124.1:1301-18031 GCA_025775045.1 Hiodon tergisus | reverse complement strand
TGCCAGCGGTTTAGACATTAATGGCTGTGTGTTGAGTTATTTTGAGGGGACAGCAAATTTACACTGTTATACAAGCTTAGACTTAGAGAATGCTCTCTCCTGGTTTAAGTCATATCTAATAGACAGATTCCAGCTTGTGCAGATCAATGATGACTTTTCAGATTTAGCTGATGTTAGGTATGGTGTTCGGTCATAGGTCCCCTATTCTTAAAACCTATACTTGTCATCACTAGGTGATGTCATTGGTAAGGGATTAATTTCCATTGTTATGCAGATGACACTCAGCTATATCTGTCTTTGAAACCAGGCAAGGTCAAACATTTTGCCAAGCTATAATCTTGTATCAAGGACGTAAAACAATGGCTGACTTCCCATTGCTTCCCATTTTTCCAGTTAAAGACTTTGGGGTAACAAATGACCCAGATCTCTCATTTGAATGCCAGACCCAGAGGATTAGTACAGAATAGATAGTAAATGCGAATGGATGGATGTCATGTTCCCATAAGGTGTCCATCAACACCTGATGCTGAGGAGTACAGGAATCGAAAAGAACTGGTTTTACATCAGTATCCAGTACTCCTCATTTTCAGTTTGGAAAGGATTTTCCTCAACTCATCTTTGTGTGCTCAGTTTGAGAGAGGAGCCCATAAAAAACTATTACAACTTGTGCAGAATGCTGGTGCCAGGATCTTAGCCAAGACAAATATGTCCACATCGCACCAGTCTTAGCCTCACTTCACTGGTTACTGATAGAGCACCATGTTTGCCAATTTTTATATGGGAATCAACATTTAAAACCAGATATGTTCAGTCTGTCCTTTAGCCATCTTGAGTGCTGAGATGGAGGGTAGAATTTGGCCATAGAACCTTCAGGTGCAAAGACCATTCATTGCTGTCACCCTTGTTGGTCTGGCTGTGCTCCTAGGAGGCGGGAAAGACTCCGACCACCTTCATGGCTATATTACCTTCCCTTCCATCTCGCCACTTTTTGTATGCTACCATAGTTTATTCCAGATATGCCATTTTTACCATCTCATTGAGCCACCGCAACAGTCGCTTAGACTGAGATTCATAAGAAATGAACAGCCTATAATTAACATATAGTCTAATTTCAGCCCTTCAGGGACAAAGCCCACAGCTTAATGGGTGGTGGTGCTACAGGGTACCCTTTGCCTGACTTAAAAGGCTTTGGCAACTGGGCAATTTCCAGGGAGTGCTGCACAGGAGTTTCATCATGGTTGTGGTTCAACAGCAGATGACAGTCTGCGACAGCAAGAGGTGAAGCTGCATCACAACCAGGGTGGCCAAGTTTTTGCCCGTTACACGGTTCAGATACTTGGCCAACTTCAAAATAGTCCTAGTGACTTCCGGACTAATTCCAAGAACAGCTGGGGGACTAACAAGGCTGAGGCCTACACCCGTTGCCTAGTAAGCTAACCCTAACACCAGCCTTGCACACATGATGTCCACATCATGAAGTCAATAGCCGGGTACTGCCATAATCCCTGCATCTCTCGGTATTAGTTGGAGTGCATGGGCGGTGCAGCTGCTGCAACCATAGGGTGTTCATTAAAGATAAATTATCTAGTTTCCTCAGACACAATTTCCATTTACCCATTTCTAGGGTTTACAGAGAATGGTCTGAAAAAAGAAGAAAATATCCAGTGAGTTCTCTGGGCGAAAATGCCTTGTGGATGGCAGAGGTCAGAGGAGAATGGCTAGACTGGTTCGAGCTGATAGAACAGTAACTCAAATAACCTCTTGTTACAACCGAGGTATGCAAAAGAGCAACTGTGAATGCACAACATGTCGAATCTTGAAGCAGATGGGCTACAGCAGCAGAAAACCTCACCGGGTGCCACTCCTGTCAGCTAAGAACAGGAAACTGAGGCTGCAATTTGCATGGGCTCACCAAAATTTGACAATAGAAGATTGGAAAAATATTGCCTGGTCTGATGAGTCTTGATTTCTGCTGCGACATTCAGATGATAGGGTCAGAATTTGGTATAAACAACATGAAAGCATGGATCCATCCTGCCTTGGATTAACGGTTCAGGCTGGAGGTGGTGGTTTAATGGTGTGGGAGATTTTTTCTTGGCACACTTTGGGCCCCTTAGTATTAATTGAGCATCATTTAAAAGCCATAGATTATTGTTGCTGACCATGTCAATCCCTTTATGACCATCTTCTAATGGTTACTTTCAGCAGGATAACGCCATGTCACAAAGCTCATGTCACAAAAGCTCACATTTCCTCTCACACCTCAGGCCCCTGGTCAGTACCTTTATGGACCCCTTGCAATTTGCCTACCAGCCTCTCATCGGAGTGGATAATGCTATCATCTACCTGCTCCAGAGGTCTTACTCTCACCTGGATATAGCTGGGAGCACTGTTAGAGTCATGTTTTTTACTTCTCCCGTGCCTTCAACACCATACAGCCTCGACTACTGGGAGAGAAGATGAGACAAATGCAGGTGAAAACCCCCTTAGTCTCCTGGGTTATTGATTATCTGACTGGCAGACCACAGTTTGTGCGGCTACAGAGCTGTGTGTCAGACCAAGTGGTGAGCAGCACGGGGGCTCCTCAAGGGACAGTACTGTCCCCTTTTCTGTTCACCTTGTACACATCCGACTTCAGATACAACTCTGATACTTGCCATCTGCAGATGTTCTCTGATGACACTGCTATTGTGGGGTGTATCAGGGATGGTCGAGAGGGGGAGTATAGGGGCCTGGTGTAGGACTTTGTGGGATGGTGCACGAGGAACCTCCTGCAGCTCAACATCACTAAAACAAAGAAGATGGTGGTGGACTTCCGTAGAACTAGGGCCCCCATGATCCCTTTCCACATCCAGGGGATGGATATTGACATGGTAGGGACCTACAAGTACTTGGGAGTTCACTTGGACAACAGACACACCATGGCCTTTTATAAGAAGGGAGAGAGCAGGCTTTACTTCCTGAGGCGGATCCGGTCCTTTGATGATTGCAGCTCACTACTGCACATTTTCTACCAGTCTGTTGTCATTAGTGCCATTTTCTACACTGTGGTGTGCAGGAGTGCCAGCATCAAGGTGGGGGACGCTAACTGGATCAACAAACTGGAATCAGGAAGGCCAGCTCTGTGCTGGGGACTAACCTTGGCACCCTGGAGGAGGTGGCAAGGGCACTGGCCAAACTGCGAGCCAGTATGAACAATGCCTCCCACCCCCTCCATGACATGGTGGAGGAAATGCGGAGCTCCATTAGCGCTAGACTGATTACCCCACGGTGTCAGAAGGAGCGCTATGGGAAGCGTTATCCTTCCTGCCACCAACCATCAGACTTCACAATGCCTCACTGTGAGCCAGAACACTGGTCTCTACAAGCCAGAAATATATTACCTGCTCTGCACTCTTTTTTTGCCCTTTTTTTTTTGCATGTCTACCTAATTTACTGCTGCAGCATTGCAATTTCCCCATGGGGGATAAATAAAGTACCTACCTACCCTCCACAGTCACCAGATCGCAATCCAATAGAGCACCTTTGAGATGTGGTGGAACAGAATATTCACATCATGGATGTGCAGCCGTCAAATCTGGAGCAACTGTGTGATGCTGTCAATATGTCAATATGGACCAAAATATCTGAGGAATGTTTCCAGCACCTTGTTGAATCTATGCCATGAAGAATTAAGGCAGTTCTGAAAAGCCAACCCGGTACTAGCAAGGTGTACCTAATAAAGTGGCCGGTGAGTGTAGACCTGCTGCTGTTGGAGAAGGCCCATAAGCTGGTGATCAGGATGCATCATTGAGCATCGATGACATCGGTATTGTTGGTAGTGTTATTGCGTCAGAAAAACAATAATGTCAATCGATAAATGGATTGGGATGCCAACAGATGCAAAACCTTGAAGGTAGTGTCATGTTGCACCGAAGAAGGTCCTCCAGGTACAGAGGGAGGTCCTCTAGGTGTAAGTACCTCCGGGTACAGCTGCAAAAGCACCAAAGTGCTGAAGAACTCCACACCGAACAGTCTAAAGTCTGATCAATCAGACAAACTGTATCAGCTGAAGGTAGAGCTCCAGTGGAGACTAATTAGTAGTATGGGGAAGCAGCCACCGTCACCAACAGCACTGTTCCTGTGATTAAAACAAGGGGAAACTGTATAGTAATTAAGAAGACAGATGGTCGTACGGAATACTACAACAAAAATGAGTGGGCTAAACCACTCGTGAAGGGGTGAGAAGTTGCACCTCTGCAAGTTAGCATTCACAGAACTTAAAAAAGAAGTAAAACAACTTCTCACAAAAAGCTAGAGATTACACAGAAAACAGTTGTTCTCATAGAGAAAGTCAACTAAAGACAAAAAATGCAATGACGTGAATGACCTCACTCTGAAGAAAAAAGAGACAGAACTGCCATGATGGGTTTCAATTTATATATTGTGGTTCCATGACATTTAGTGCTCTTAGGTAATGCTCATAATTATGTGGTTCTTAATGGAAAATATCCCGATAATCTAATTTCATATTTAAAAGGGAACACACATTTCTTCTACAATCCTGTTCAGCATTAGGATATTAGTTGTCCATTAATTGGTATTCTAGGCCATAACCAACCTGAAAGTGATGTTTTTCGTACGTGTGGTTGCTTTCAGGGGCCCAGACAAATATTGAGGGGGAAAAAATGGGGAAATTTCCAAATTTGGAGAAAACAGAAAACAGTTTCATGTTTAATAGAAATAAAATTATTTGTTTAATAACTGGTTAGCATTTTTAAACAGACACAAAGTATTGTAGAATAATTTTTTAGTACGATATGAAGTTGCAGTATAATTTCAAATAATACTTAAATTTAAATTTATTCACATGCTTTGAAGTACTGGGAATTGTTGTCATACATATGTTATGGCTCTCAAAAAGCTTTTTTTTTTCTATGAGATTATGCTTAGCAGCATGTTTTTTAGTCAATAAATGTTAATGGTGCATAGCCCCTATCTTCTGCCGCTAGGTGCTGCCTGAGAAATGGCTGAACTTTAAAGAGATTAATGTGGAAATCCCTGGATGATCCATCTGAGTAGGCCATGCTATTTTGTTCTGTGCACAAATCCTTGACGCCCCAGCTGATCACCCCCACCTAAAGGAGACAGACATGTAAGTGCTGTATTGATTCAATGCAGACATCAAGAGTTCTGTCAACAATCTCATTTTCCAGGATATTATGCCAAAACAGTTACAGGTTCAGCTGGGTAGATGTGGTATTGGAAAGCAATATTCTTTTCTATTGGCAAAAGAAGATAAATGACAAATGATGACCTGCTTGGGTGTTTGCTTCTTTACTAAATACTCACCTGGATCAGCCGTTTTTTCTTCTCCACAAACAAAGCTCCACCAGAGTCTCCTACGCAGACATACATTTAATACAGATATATAATGATACAGACATTGTTAAACCGGTATTAATAAAGATAAACACACACCTCTCTTCATCATTCATCACTTCAAACTTCACTTAAATAAACAAAAAACATGGCCATACAATTCGTTTTTTAAAGTTAAGTGATCCATCCTACTGAACTTTCAGCGTACCTTTGCAAGCAACATTATTTGTTTTATCCTCAATCCCACCAGTACACAAGAATTGCTCTGTTACTATTTGGTTGGCGTCCGTTGCGGTCATGTTTTCAACCTTCTTGGCATCTTCAATACAACTGGCTCTCTACAGAAATGGAAACGACAACTCATCCATCAAGGAACGCGTTGGTATGTCAAGAGTAATTGCATAAAACACCTTTCACTTAAAAATTTTTTTTCATGTTTTCTTAGTTCATCTTAAGTCTGCCTGTATCACCTGCAAGTTAATAAACATGCGTTCCTCACAATTCCTGCTTTTCACCACTCTCCAACCACTTTCCTTGACAGGTCCAAATTCCGGAATTGCATTTTGAAAGTACTTCAAAATCTGATCTTTGAAATTTCCATCTTATTTCATACATACCTTACTAAAACTAGAGCACTCTTTACAAACATTTAAACGATTCACACATATACACTCACCGCAGAATCTAGCTTAATCGTGACGTTTTTCCATACATATAAGCCGTTGTTTTTTAGTGACATAAAGCTGGCATCTTCATATTTGCTTTTCAGCAGTTGCTCCTCTGTGTAGAAAGGCACAAGAATCAACAGCAGCCAATCAACTGCCACTTTCTGAGCAATGTTGCTATGTGTGAATAAGTTAACATTAACTATATGACTGCATTATTTTATCTCACCATGTTGCTTGCATCTCACATGGCCAGTCAACCCCAAGGCTTGACTAGTTTGATCAGTGCAGGGAATACAGATAGGCCTGAAAAAGACAGTTTAGGGGGTTGACGCCAGCCATACACACACAATTAAATGGTACTTTCTCTATAGCCAGAGGTAGAATTTTGTTCCCCTTTTAGCATCTACCTCACTACTCACTTCAAGCTTCTTTTTTAACAAACCAAACTACAATTACTTAACTGCTGTCCAGAGCAACATATTTACTATCTGTTACTTCACCCACACCTGGCAATGTCCTGAAGCAATCTTGGATGAACGGTTTATACCCAAGAACACCACAGCATTTCCACTCTGGTTGGACCTACACAGTTCACAAGTTCCTTAACGTTAAAGCAGACCACCAATCCACACCTGACTTCCACTGATTCAATCAAATCCTCTTTAAGCTCAATGAGAGCCACATCAAAGTCATAAAACTCGGGGATCCCTGCGTCCGTCTTCGCCTTGATGTTAAATTTTGGATGAATTATGAACCTTTTTACATCATATTTTTCTTTGTCTGTCAAAACAGAAACATCAACAGAACAATTAGCATTTCTGCAGCCAGGGTTTTATGCCTGTGTTTTACGTTGGTATGGAGCACCAATGATCAATATAATAACTAGAAACCCTTCTAGTGCTTAGAAAAGGGTTAATAAATAAATGGTTTTAGAGATTCACTCAAATATAGTCAAGACACATCTGATCTGTGGCCGTTGTGAATTCTTCAAGAGTAACTGAAGTATTACCTGAGAGCTGGACTTTTATTGTTTCTAATTGATCTTCAAACTTGAAGCAGTGGGCAGCTGTCAAGACAAAGCGCGTAGTAACCAGAGCACCAAGACAAGAAGACGCACCGTGGTAGCGCTGAGATGAGAAATGGGCAAGGAGGGAAAGATGTTGTTTAATACTTCGCTTTTAACATCGTGTCATGTATGAAGCAATGCTCAAAACAAAAAAAGCAAACGTGCAAAGATGGGGGTACAGTTTGAGCCAATTAGACAAGAAAGCCCAAGACAGAGATGAGCCTTGGTCGGTGGCCCATGTCCAAGGAGGGGTAGAAGGCAAAAGTGAAGATACCATGCTTGATAATTTATTAGTAATTTTTCCCACTTTTACCAAGGTAAATAATGAATTCACGCTCACTGTTTTTTAAGCATTCCAGTCACAATAGGAACAGAAATTGATTTTTTAAAAGACACACCTTGGTAACTATTTCTGTACCATATTTACTTACACTGAAAAAAACCTTCACCAGCCAGGGGTGTTTTTTACGTCCGGATTCATGTCCTTTGTAGAGCCCACACAAGCCCTTAACATTACTTTCGTCTGTACAGAAGAAATGTATGATCAGCAGTCAGTAAAAATGCTCTGCAGCACCGACATAGAAGATTGACAAATCAAATACAATCGAGAATTTTCCTATGAGTCAACCATGCCTGAATGCCTAAAATGTATCACAAGTTCTTTTACACATTTTAACACACACACACACACTGTGAGGCCTAAAATCTCACCAATCATCATGTCAAATGTGGTTTCCAAAGATTTGATGTCCTTCATTTTATAGAAGTGCTGTTCCTTGTCCTTTTTCGACACCAGCTTGTTTATCTCTTCTTCATTAATTTCTGGCCCCACGCCAAATGCATAAATGTCTGAACACAGATGAAAGAAAGAGAGCACAGAGATCTTTGTTGTTTAGTTTATTACGTAAAGCCTGTTTTTCGATGTTAATCAATTCAATATCAATCAAACGGTCTTAATTCTGGCAACAAGGGCTTACTGTAAAAATCTCCAGACCCTTGAAGACAAAAATGATCTATCTATACCCTAGAGAGCTTTGTAAAAATTGATTATCACATTGCTAACTGCATTCTATCTTCTTAGTGTCACTGTTGAAGGGAAGTGTTTGTTGCAAGCAGACAAAGTAAGTGAGTTTGCGTGGGCGTTTCACAAAAAAACATTTTCACATTTGTAAATTCTGTATGGGGTACACAATGTTTCACTTTTCTCACCCAGGTAATTTTCCAAGTTGGCCTGATGGACAGAGTACATCAGACTCTGGATTTTGTTAACTTTTTGGTCTGCGCTTCCTCCCATGTTAGCCATCCCTAGAAACAAATAGGAAAGCAAGCAGGTCTCAACAACCCAAGAGAATTGACATTGCATAAATTTTTTTTTAAAAACAAGAAAAATATATTTTGGCAGTTGATAATGCTTAAATAACATACACACACACACACACACACACACACACACACACACACACATATATATATATAGATAGATAAACGTATAAACATTTTTTTACATATTGTTAAAAAAATTACATATTGTAACAATACAATATTGGATGTAGGGGTGTAGCCACCAATGGGAGACAATGGAAAACAATGGAATTATACTCTTATAATATATTGGGCAGAGGTACAAAAAGGACAATGCAAAATCAGGGTCAAAAGGATTCCAAAGGTTGGTAGCCAAAACAGGTTCTCATACGAAAAGGGTCCAATCACATATCAGGTTCTCTTTCAAAAATGAGGCTAAAATACTAAAAATCCAAAAAACAGCTCAAATTAACTCTAAACCACCTCCAAATGCTTTGCCATCAGGTACAAGTCCTGACAAAACCAACCAACAACCTTTTATGCTGTGACTAATTAAATAATACAGATATAACAATATCTATCATATGCGTCAATGATTAATTGTTATTTTTCAGTATATTTCTTCCAAGTTAAATACTTCTAAGAAAAAACGTATATATTTAAACCCATACTCTGATTTGTTGTTCTCCAGCCTGTTTTCAAATTTGAAAAGACAATTTGTCACATACATTTTTTTTGTATAATTGAAAACATACCATTTAATTGTTCAACTTTGACATGAATAAAAACAACACAAAGTATATATGCATGTCAGTAGAATGTCCTCAAAGGGCCAAGAGAAAGTTTACTTTATATTGTTTTAAAAGTTTCCCCCTCCTCCCCTATTTCCCTTGGCAATACAAGGTAGGTTATACTAGATATTGCAGTAGCATTGCACATTATGATAACAAAAAAATACAAATACAGATTAACTAGGCTCCAAAGGTTATGCCCATATAGTGGCCATTGTCAGACTAGGTCAAAAGAATAGTGATGGCCTTGATCCATTATTTTTGGTGACTGAGGACAATGCAATATTTATTTATATATCCAGGCACTGTGGTTTGTCATTTGTGATTTTGCTAATACTGACATTTCTACTTTGTGTCTGTTGATAGTAGTAGTAGTAGTAATAACAATAATAATGATAACAATAATAATAGCAACAACAACATTATGTGTCCAATCACAGGCTACACACACATCCAATCGGAACAGTTAGAGTGATGTAGTCACGTTCATGTTACCATCAGTGAAAATGATGATGACTTGTTGGATGTCTTTGAACTCTTCTTTAGTCTGCTGTTTCATGAAGCTCATCTTCTCCTCAATCTTGCTGAAGGCCAGAGCAATGTTGGTTCCTGATTTATCCCCCTTAGCTGACAAACATACACCTTAATGCTGGGACTCTCTCAGAAGTGATCAGTATGCACTGCGGCTCATTGGGCTGTCCCAGGATGTCAAACCGCCTGTGCGCTATTTACTTCTTTACTGTTTCCTTGGTTTTAAAACACAGTCAATAAATACTAACCTTCTGAATACTATGCCTTCTAATGTACTTAAAATTTTTAAATTAATTTTAAAAATGATTTAAAATGTACTTACCCTCATAGGTGAACTTGTCCAATTCTTTTAAAACATCGATTTTATCCCATTCAGGATTAGCAATGTTTACAATCTCTTCTACCTCGGTGGCAAAAGCCAGGATGTCATATCTGGGAGTGGTGTCAAAATAACTTATCTATGTAGACAGTTGAATGAAGAATGGAATGAAGAAACAAAACACATTGTAATTAATATCAGACCTCAGGTGTCAAAGCATTCTATTACCCTCAAAAATAATTAGGACAAACAAATGGAGAAAGATTTTTAAACAATTCATTTTAGGTTTACAACATTTTCTGGATTACTTTAATAAACTTATATGAAACAATTAATAATAAAGCATAACAACCCCCACAACAAAAATAAAATGGTTTCAATGGTGAGGAGGTCTTAAATTTCAACTTCAATGTGTTATGTTCTCTTATTACATTCAGATGTTAATTTGTGTTTACTAGCTTTAAGGGAGCAGTTTAGAGAAGGCTGTGTCCAATGCACAAGTCTTTGTGAATTTGTTGTGTCAATGTGTGCCATCCATACCCTTTCAATAAGCTTCTTGACACTAGATTTAGACCAATCAAAATTTTCTTGGCGAACACTGTCAGATGAGTCCAGTGCAATGTAGATGTGGATTTTCCCGCTCCGGTCCAATCTGAATTTTTTTCCATACTGATCTGTTGTGCCTGCAAGATTTAAATACAGTTGTGCAGTAAATAATTCACAAAACTGGGCCTGCTCACATTGTGCCACATTAAAATAAAATTGCTAATCAGTGGCTACAGGCAAAAAATATACTAACTGACAAAAGTGTGCTCCATGATTAACTCCAACTAATCAATACCGAAAAAGATACACTTTGCAACACAAAAAAAAGTTTGAAAAGTTAAAACGCTCACTGTTGTCTTCTATTCCTGACAATTCTATACGGTTGCTCAGGGATGAGGCGAAGGCTGCAGTGACCTCTTCTGGAGTGTCGTAGGTGTGCGCATCTGGATAAAAGTCACGCTCCAGTCATTCCACAACCTAGTTCATCTCCCCAAGCCAAACAGGTGCTGCGATTACTATACTACCAGCAGCCCGTGAACCAAGCATTGGCACCAATGCAACGAGTCATCTGAGTTTTCTGATGGCAGCTCACAGTAACAAGTGGGTTCAACCCCGGACCACTGTTGGTCCTCCCGGCAAGTTCGCTCCTGTGATCCCACCATGATCAGGTCTTCATCGCAGCGATAGGTCACCTTGTCGTCGATGCCAAAGTGATGCCCTGTCCTCCTGGCCCCGGGAGGGACACCAGGGTCGCTGCAGTGATCCGCTGCAGTGTGAGAAGGCAATAAGAAAATTGTAAGAGGGGGAGAAGGGGAAAATATAGGGCAGAATAGGACAGAGAATGCAACTTCTTAATAAACCCAATCAAATTATGTAAAGCTATGTAACAGTACTGCTAAGTAAGAACAATGACAGTAAATAGGAGACTGTATTTGGGCTACTGATTCAGGCTCTTTGCACAACATACAGAGGTCAATCATCCACGTTGGCAGGAGGGTAATTAATCTCATGGACACACACACTACAGGAGCCCAAACAGTCCACTTTGTGTCCTCACTTCAGTCCTTCAGTTGTGCACGGTCTCCTTGGCTGGGAATGCAAGTTTAAAAGTGTCCAGGTGAATTTAGCCCATTGGTTAAGAGGTTGAATACCTGCTTTCTGGTTGCCAGGAGAGAAACTAGGTGTGTCGTTGGTACCAAGCAAGGGGCATGGTTTTGGTAGATTCAAAAAACAATGGAAGCTCACCGCTAGCAAAGCCCACATTTATTGGGCAGGTTTGTGGGTCTGTGCCGGGCCATTTTTGTGTAAGTGTAAGCGACAAAAACTTGTCTGAAACTCACGTGTTTGGAATAGATACAAAACCTTACGTCTCAGCTGAATATTGCTACGTAGTGTGAAAAAGTAACATTCCACAAAAAATGGAGAGTAAAACTTAGGTACTGGGACCCAAAATGAAGAGTAACTCACAACTGAGGTCACAGATGGGTGTGTCCCCGCTCCACTTGCCGTTGGACTGGCAGACACGAGAGGCAGAACCCCGGAATCTGTACCCATCGAAACACTTGTATTCTGTCACGTTGGTGACGTAGTATTTTAATTCATTTGGAAATACTGACCCATTTTCAAGAACTAAGGGGTCTGGACATGTGACCCCTGAGACAGAAAGAGAGAGGGGAGAAGAAAGAGTGAGGTGGTAGTTAAGTGAGTAATCTTTTAGATGTTCATACAAGTTTTTAAATTCTAGCTTTCATGTAATTTTTTTTGTGTCCATTTATTCAATAAATGAGGGTTCAAAAAAAGAGTTTAACCCCCTAAAACTACAGCACTTTTGGACGTTGCTCTGGATAAGCGCGTCTGCTAAATGCCAAAAATGTAAAATGTAAATGTAAATGTAAGACAGCATGGCACCACTTACTCCTGCATACTGACGGCTTGTTTTTCCTAGGCTCAGGGCTCCACCTCCCGGTCACGTGACAGCGGCGGCTCAGCTTAGGAAAAGGGTAGTAGCCCTCCGGACACAGGTACACTAGCAGGCTGCCCTCTGCCAAGCCATTAGTAAGAGTGTAATCACCACCGGTGATGGACAGGTCGTCTTTTGTGCAGTTCTTCCTATGGATCCAAGCGCCTGCGGAGGGGGATGTCAGTGCAACAACAGAAGGAGATGGGGGAGAGGGAGAGGGGGAGAGAGAAAGTTATCAGAATATTATTATTTATTATTTAAGCGCAATGCTATCTGTTGGGGAAACTTTTTGCCACCGTGGATCTTATTTATCTGATGAGGCAGAGCGAACAGAATGCTCCAGCTGTAAGCATACAGGAGACAGTGACAACATCGATACATTTTTTTCTGGTTGATACTGACTTTGCTAAATTAAATTCAAACTTTTTTCCCCCAAAAACTACCATCCAGGCATTTTGCTATATGTTTTACACTTTGAGTCACGTGGCCATGGCTTGCTATATATATCAGGCAGCAAGCCACCAAGGCATTTATTTACTGTTCATTGAACATTAGAATCGACAAAGCAAGTGACCTAAGCGACTATGGTCCTAAGCATGGTATGATCGTGCCAGCTGGGCTGGTTCCAGTATCTCACACCACCCTCCCGGGGGGTTTCACGCACGAAGGTGTCTAAGGTTTACAGAGAATGTTGTGAACAACAAAACACATCCAGTCAGCGGCAATCCTGTGGGCGAAAACAGCTTGTTGATGAAAGGTTGAAGGAGAAACTGACAAATAAAGGCGCTATTCTACAGGGGTGCAGAACGGAATCTCGGAAACGGAAGCTGAACATTGTTACCAAGCAGGTGCATCCCTTCAAGGCTATCCTTTATCACATGAATACTTCCTGCAGGATAACGCACCATGTTTAGCTGCACCGGGGCATCAGTAAAGTTCTACTTACTTACTTACTTACTTACTTACTAACGTACTACAAGCGCAACAGATGCGTAGCTAGCTAAATTGTTTTGTCTAACTCCATTAGCTCGCCCCGCCTAACGTTAGCCTTACGATGGGATATTCTAAAAAATAAACTATTCAAACGATTTACTTAGCTTGTATCAAAACCGTTTTTTTTTTTTTTTATTTCAAGACCTTTTGAAGGACCTTTTTCTTTAAAAAAAAAAATTAGAAATAGATTTTCAAGGTATTCCAGCACATACATTTTCAAAGGTAAATCCAACTATTTTTAAGATTTTTAAGGACCTGTATGAACTCTGTTCTTTCCATCCTGATTGTTTGAAATGTTTGAAATTCAGTGGGCACAAAACACTATCCCAGTCCCAATTCAATGTAATCCCCTATCTTAATATCATCACTCTATTTAGTGCGACCCTAACACTCAAATTTCAGCTTTTTACAATTAATTGACAGCTACTAATGTAATTCTTGTCAAAGTAAATAAATAGAATACTACCTGAAGTTACACAGCAGAAGGAATGCACTTACCAAGACAGAGAGAAGAGAAAACAGTCACTATGAGGAAACTCCAGTAGATAATTAATTTCATTTTGTGTAGTAGAGTGTTGTCCGTGTAATAAAGTGATTTCTGAGTATGGACAAAAAAATGGTGGTTTGTATTTATATACTGACTACTGGGTTGGGAGCGCAAAAGGACACAACGCGGTTTAATAAATGTTTAACTGCAAGACACACACAAAAATCAATTAACTTGTTTCAAATGCACACTACTTCTTTCAGACTCTCTGGCTGTAGCCTACTTTATTTTGATGTCTTTATATTCACATACCAATTACAATAGCACTGTAACCATGTGATTTAAGTTACTACTTATAAGTGAAAATCTTTTAAATGTCAAAGACAAATCATTTTTTTAAGTCAAGAGATTTCAAAGCCACTGACTAGAATGACTGGAAAGTATATTAACGTTTTGTATTCAGTAAGATTTATCTGCATCATTCATCAACTCCTGCTCTGTAGAAACCCACCAAACACACTGTTTCACCAAACCACCATCTTCAGCACACATCTAGTGTGTAAGTTAGTTGTTTGGTGCATTTGTGCTTTTTGTGTGTTTAGTGAACAATTGGTCACAGTTCTAATGCTTTAGACCTGGATCCTGCTCTAGCACTGTTGCATACTTAATTGTTTGCTTTTGCTGTGTTTCGCAAATACAAAAGGGATTTACATGGTCTACATGTATTAAAACCGTACATAAACATTCTGCCACGTAATCTTATTTTAACCTACATGGTGCTATATGTTGGGTTTTTTTGGTTGATAGCGGTTTATGCATGTCCAAATTTGATGATTTGCACCAAAATATATTAACATCCCTCATGCATATATCTATATGAAAAAAAAACTATGACAACCCTAATTCAAAGCATGCTCAGTGCATGCGCTTGAGAAATATTGCTGGAAAATTGTTGCTGATAATGTCTGTTAAGCAGTGGTTATTTGTTTAGACACTTGAACTTTAGACTTTAGACTTCCTGAAAACTGTTCTTGTCTTTTTTTATTTATTTGGAAGTTCCCCTGGATGGGAGGGCTTCCAAATAATGATTTGTAATGTACTGCAAAGGCATTAAAGTAATAAAATTATTTTTCAAAGTATGTTTATACTTTCATCATATTTCTTTAATCACACTTAACAACAAAAACATTTTCTTCGATATTTACACTGGAAGGATCTATTTAATTTGATAGAAAATCAGATCAGCTACATTAGAAATGTCTAACAGAAGGTCCCCACACAACTGATATTGTCACCCTTACTTTCTGTACTCTATACAAATGCTGCAAGAGTAGGTGTTTAGGACAACATAGCAGTGATTAGTCCTCTATGAGAAAGACCATTTCCACTTTCTGTGATTATTTACATATGTACTGGGCAATACCATGTAGGGAATTTCTCTGGAGTCAGGAAGATGCAGTGGCACGAGACAAAGTTCCAATCCACCGAATTTATGAGCGTGCACCCAGGGAGAACCACACCAATAACGGGTGCCTTGGGTCCACTTCCAGAGCACAACATGAACAATCCCGTCTCACACAGGATATACTGACCACCACCCATGGTGTCTCAGCTGTACCACTGATACATTTTCCTCAAATTTTCCCAGTTATCCCAATAATGTATTTTAGGTATTTAACCATAAATTTAATTAAAACTTCAAATGGATCTGGTTTAACATATGACATTCTGACTCCTTTGCACTTGAACACTCAGGTTTTGCAGTTTAAATAATACATTAACCAAGACTTTTGAATACATTCCAATGCATTAATCACAATATGGCTATCAGTGTGATAATAATCATAATAATCATACAGTAATCTACAAATCAATGGAAGCAATAGTAATAAGTAATTCCGTAGTTTATCAATTATGTGTGAAACCATATATGAATGAGTAAATAACATAAGATTATTATGTAATGATTATGGTATGTACAACAAAACAGATTATAGAAATATGTAGAAACAGGGCCACCCGTCAGGCCATTCAACTAGTTACCATTTTTACCTTTAATGTATTTATAGTATTCATTTGCAGAAAATATTGTGTCTATACTGAACTGAAAAGTCATATACTCAAATGTGGACACTCTTAATATTATTTTAAATGCATGTATAGTATAATCTTGTATTACACATTGACTAAATCACTATTAATTATTTATTAATGTAGCTTTCACTGGAATTGTAAATTTGATTCAGTTTCAGTGTGTGGTTTTCAGTTTCCTTTTCACACTTTACTGTGTCAGCTTATTGTGAAGCATGTCGATGTCTCTTACCATGCACTGGGGGAGCACGTTTTATTTTATTTTATAAACCAGCAGTGGAATCTGTTGTTATTGTCAAAGGCAAAAGTCCAAGTGAGTCAAGTTTCCAGTAACCAGCTGTGGCGGGGGGGGTAATAACCAAGCGTACACCTGCACACCCGCTCGCACGCACATCCACACACACAAAAGGGTAGATAAAACACCCACACCAAAGGGTAAATAAAACCTACACACACAAAAGGGTAAATAAAACCTACACACACAAAAGGGTAAATAAAACACACACACAAAAGGGTAAATAAAGGGTAAATAAAACCTACACACACAAAAGGGTAGATAAAACACACACACAAAAGGGTAAATAAAACCTACACACACAAAAGGGTAGATAAAAC
>JAOVYW010000123.1:5357-18032 GCA_025775045.1 Hiodon tergisus | reverse complement strand
GATTCCTGTTAAACGGTGTCGGTCTCGTGCTTAAAAACCCACGCAAAACGTAGCTCTCTTTCAAGACGCTACAATATAAATGCCAACGACTGTGGTGAATTAAACATTGCATGTCTTAAACTATAATATATAAATGCCAACGACTGTGGTGAATTAAACATTGCATGTCTTAAACTATAATATATAAATGCCAACGACTGTGGTGAATTAAACATTGCATGTCTTAAACTATAATATATAAATGCCAACGACTTTGTTGAATTAAACACTGTGTGTCCTGCTCAACTCGTGGAGCTTACTAGGTAAATTCAGCACGGAATGCATTTTAGTGAGTTTTTTAATGTCAGCTTTTTGCATGTTGTTGTTGTGTGTCAGAAGCATGTATAGTTCTGTTTTACAGAACTCCTAATATTCGAGCAAAAGTGAGGTGGAGAATAAAGCAGAATGGAGGATTAGAAAGAATAATGCAGAGATTGTCTCCAGAAAAAATGCTGTTTCAAGACTTGCTTCCTCTTCACAAAAATGCTATTTTGTTGGTTCATCTCATGAGAAAGTTCTATTTTTAACTCCCTTGGATCCATAGAGAGTCACTGTTTTAATTTCTGACTAAAATAGCCTGTTTGGGATTCAGCCAGGTACGTACATATTTTTCACCATGTATATTTTAAAAATAGAACGCTAAAAATAAACACCTGGCAGGGCAATGTGATTGGAATGTACTCGTTTGTCCTGAATAACAGGGGAAAAAATGTTCCATCCACTTTGAAAGTTATTAATCAATCAATCAAACATATCTTTAATTGACCGCATTGTTGCACGGTTTTTTTACAGAAAATCATGTGGGGAAAAAAAAAATGTGTGTAAAAAAAGTGTACATTAGTCCCTCACACCTTAAATGAAAGAGAAATGCCAGGACACTTGTGGAAAACTTGCAGAAACTTGTTGGCCTACAGTCTGATGGCACGGAAATTTAAAAAGTTAAGTAGTGGGTCAGTAATCAGAGATTAAATGGATTATAATATAAACAGAAAATTGTCTGCTAGGATATGTTGTACTAATATTATCTGCTCAGGTAACACTCATTGAAAGTCAATGTGTGCTATTTTGTCTGTAACTGAGACATTTTGCATTTAAAATGTTCCCTTTAAGCCCAAGCTCAAATGAAACAGAGACTTCAGTCTGCACTTCACCCAAAATGACACGTGGCATGTTAGCGCTGCAGTTGAATAAGTTATGAATTTCTACACTGTTGTCAGCATCTCAAAGGAGTTTTCCCATAGAGGCTTCCTGGATGGAATAAGCGAGAAATCATTTTTATTTTATTTTATTTGTGAAATAAAAGGGACACAAGTAAAATGGAACAACGCCGTCGACATAAAAACAAACCTCTTCCTTTGGGAATCAAACAGCAGACGGACAGCAGACGGACAGCAGACGGACAGCAGACGAACAGCAGACGGACAGCAGACGGACAGCAGACGGACAGCAGACGGACAGCAGACAATGCATACTGAAACTGGTCTAATAAGTATCACATGTTGTGTTTGCTGGAAATGTCTCTCCTGTTAGCCTGTTAGCCTCTCTCATGTTTATCTCAATGTTAGGTGAGTTCAGTGTTAGGTGAGTGTTCATTAGCTTAGGGCGGGAAAAGTACTTAAGTAGGAGAGTGCAACAAAATGTTTGAATAAATACGGTTTATTAAAACATTCTTTATTAAAACTATCTTTATTACAATATTCTTTATTACAATATTCTTTATTACAACATTCTTTATTAAAGCTTTATTCTAACATTCTTTATTAAAACAGTCTTTATAAAGCTTTGTTAAAACATTCTTTATTAAAACCTTGGAATAAAATTTGCAACTGATTATGAGTCCAAGGGGTTGTCTATTTTTTTAAATTTTGCCCGGGTTCATCTACTTGGACTGCGAGTGTGCATAGTGACGCATATTCTCTAAGTTTGCATGATCTGATTCATTACCAAATTTCTACATGGTAATGAATAAGACACTTTGATGCTTTTTGATTACTGTTTTTATTTTTTTGCTTCACAGCAAGGTTGTGTCATCTGTAAACCACAGCCACACTACATTTCCAATGATGAAAATCTTTTCATGTGTGACACCCTTTCTGCACTGCGCTAGCTGAACGTAATTTCCGGTGTTCAGGGAACACATCCGGCTTCCTGTTTCCCTGTCATTTTCACTTCCGTTTTGCTGACCAGAGCAACGTGTTAGCAAATTCTGCACACATGCGAAATAAGTTACATGACATTCATAGTACTCTGCAGATAAGCACTGTTCCAAGTAATAAAGTGTTATAAATAAACATGGGTTGATAGGTGTGGCTGTGGTTGAAATGGTTGGAATGCATCTGGTTGTCCCTAACATTGGGAATTATTTTCCATCTGCTTTGATGAACTGATAGCACTGATGATACCAGTCGGATCTTTAGGTTTAGGGCTCATGTCTTCCTGTTCATTGTGAAATGGTTGTTCAGTGTGATTTCCCCCGGCTTACTGAAACCTCCCCGGCTATGGAAAATCTTTTGTGCCTGCTTAGGTACGCGTTGACATCCACGAGCGGATCCCCGTCTGCCAGGAATCACCAGTGATCTTCTGTGTATTTTCTCCCCAACTGTGGTATTAATGCATCTCCGCTCGTCACCACACCCGACTGTTCTGCCCGCCTTCGATCTGCCGTCTCTTTTACAAATACAGCCCAATCGGGTGAGAACCTTCAGAAACCGAGCCACCAGGAAGGCCCTTTTAAATAACAGTGTTATTGTGACTTTCTGTCACTTTAAAATGTTTTCTGATCGCACCAGAATTCAGGCTTTTGTGCACAAACAGTAACATGACATTTTTTATATTTTATTTTTTAAATAAAAGGAATAGCCGCCAAGAAAATGTGCTTAATTCTGGGCCTCCTATTATTGACGTTGTGTAATATCTTCAGCACTTTTATTAAATTGCATGTTAGGGTTAGTAAAAAACAAAAACAAACTAAATTGTCCAGAAAATGCTGGAATGGGTCGAGCTGACAAAAATAAAAAAAATTCCCCCCAGTAAAGCGTCTTTGAAAGAAATTGCTCAGAAGCAGCATATTGACTGCTGACAAAATAGTTCACTGTTGTCAAAATGACGGAGATTTACCAGATGTCAAGGTAGTTTCATTCTGCCTGATTTGGCGGTTTTACTAGTGAGTGCTGACCTCATATTACGAAAACATCCCAGCACTGGCAGTGCCGAATAGATTTCTCACAGCTGACAGGATTTACTTATCAGATCGCCGATCCAGTGTCTGGTGCGTGTCAATGGACATCGTGCAACTGCGCACAAAATGCATCTAAGCAAAGAACTGAATAGATCACAGATTTAACCTGGAACTGGCTCAGAGCTTCACCCTCAAGGTCAATGTTTGCCCCGTTAGCCTGATCTGTGTGTTGACAGTGTGAGATTCACAGTGTGAGAGTCGGTTGCAATACCCAATGTGTATTTTAGTAACTGGTTTCACTGGTTTATTTGTAATTTACTTGTTTAGGAACACTTCTGCATTTCTGCTTGAGAACCATCCGCGGGAGTCTGCCGTTTTTTTTTTTGTAAGTTCCCACCTAGGGGCTTCATAACAATGCTCAAGGAAGCAATTGGCAGGATAGCTTTTGTTTGCTTATTTTACAAACGGATGTTCCTTACTCCTTACCTTAGTGCGTAGAGGCACCATTCGTTCCAGCCCTGCCGATTTCTCGAAAGCGCGTCGTGCTAGGTATTTGGGACGAGGGCGCGCCGAGGCACGTGTCACTTCATTGCTGGTATTTTAAACCCCAGAGTCGCGTCGAGGATTTCAGTCTTTTCCCCTGAGTCAGACTCTTAAAAATCGTTCTCCTTTTTTATAATGCCATGGCGACGCAAACACAATTGGACATGTTATTTCAAGCCATTCACACACAAAAGTAAAATGTTTTCACAAATAGCACAGTCTGGAACGACTGATCCAATTCCACCATACTTATGCTTTAATTGTAGCATCATTTCCTTCATTTTTACTCTGTGGGTCCAAACGAGGTTCTGTTGAGTGTGACCCGGTAGGAGGTGTGATGCGGTTTGATCCCAGTGTGGTGTCTAGGAGCAGTGTAAAATTACAGGTCCTTAGAAATCACTTTGCCTAACTGCTGGAGCCCAATCCCCCCAGTACTGTGGTACTGGAGTCACTGTTTCACTGACTCGGACTTGAGAATGTAAGTGGTGTAACTCTGACCAATGAACACGCGCCTCTGGGCAGAGGAAATCGTCAGAAAGAACAAAACGACCTTATACTAAAGCAAGGGGCGTCCTGTGACAATCTGTAAAGTTTCGAGATAATACGTGTAGAGGTTACTGATTAATGTTTTTTTGTCTGAAACATTCCCAGTTGAGCGATTTAAAACAAACCCGGACCTGTCCGCAACGCCTTCGGAAACGATACACCAACAACACCATTGGGAAATGGTCGCTGAATACGCGTTTTAAAACTTTTCCATTAAGGTATAACATGCCACATGTTGGCTCTTAAATCTATCTCAGAAATTGGGCAATATAAAAAACGGATATTTGCATAAATTACATATTTCTTCTTTGTTTATTAAGTTTATTTTACGTTCTGGAATTTATCGCCAAGAACATTTACAGTATTTTGCCACTTGTGACCACCAGTAGATAATATTTGAGTTGAGGATAACGTTCGTGTATTTGTAGCTACCTAGAGACCTGAAACGTGGATACATTCAATGGATCCCCACCCAAAAAATAGCCACTTTACAATATTTATAGTAATGCAACAAATTACGGATGGAACACGTGTCTTACTTTGGTAGCTGAATTTTTGTATTTTAGTGAATCGGACTCGATTCAGCAAGTGACTTGTGACTCTGGAGTGGAAATCAAGGCAAATTAAATAATGGTAATGTAATTCTATGAACCACTGAGGTTTCTGCCTGGTGATTTACACTAGCCGATCTATACTGGCCAAGAACTGCCTAGCTCTGCTCACATGACATTACACTTTTGTCATTTTAGGATATCAGTGCTGATAACTGGCACATATTAAAGGGATTCAAAAGGAATACAAGAGCCTCCAGCCAATTCACAGGTCCATCTTTGCATGTTGTAGTGACATCACTGAAAAGTTCAGTCTTGGCAGATACTCGGCTGTGATTGGTGATTTCTGACCCCTTTTTTTTTCACGTTGATGATGGAATGAATTTGTGCTTTGTCCAGTCTTTAACACACAAACTTTCGCCTGAAGTTTTTTGTGCCGGGTCAAATTTGCATTTCTGTGAGCGCACTGCAATCATGCAAATGTCTGTTGCTAAAAACGGTCGTCTGAATTTTGAATACTTATATTTTATATATCAACATCATTCAAAGTTAAAGAAAAGCTGCTTTGGGTAGGAATGGAAAATGTGCCAATTTGCATTGGTTTGTGTATTCACATATTTTGCTCTACGCGTGCGTTTAAGATACGCGGTTCTGCGGTCCGAAGTCCGAGGATTGCTGTCCAGACAGCATCATATCACTGTCAACAGGCAAGAGAAGTTTAGTGCATATTCATTACATTTTACACCACATTACACTTTGTTGACATCATAGTAAAAATGCTGTTAAAATCATGTTTTATCCAACACAGAAATTGTGATGTGCCAATCACCTTGTATTGTGTGACTTAAAAAAAAAAAACTTAATCTTAATCATTACGGAAGGGGATCTTTTAGCACATGATAATCAGTGTTATTTGGTGCACAGCAACCCTTGAGAACTGTTCTATCCTTACCATAATTGTCAATTGTACAAGAAACTGAAACTTACTGCTTCCTGTTTCTTAACTCTGCATCCTGTAGAAAACCCCAGAGGTACCTAAGTATGACGTTCAGATAAAAATAATAAAAAATAATTGCCCCAATTTATGAAAACTTAGTGATTTCTTTGAAAAACCGTTAATAAAAAAAAAAAAAATACAATAAAAAACCATTAAAAAAGCTAGGTTAACTGTTTTCACCTAGCCAGGATACTGGATTTGCCAAAAAACTGGTGCAAAACTACGTTCTCTTCTGGTTTCTGTTTTTCTATAAGCTACACACCTTGCAAATCTGTTCATTTTTTTAAATCAATCTAAATAAACAAAAAAAAGATTGTTCCAAAATGAATTTAACTATCCTCAAGTGTTTTTTTTTAAATGTATGCATTTGTACGTGTGCATGTATAATGTTTAATGGGAAGATGAATAAAGGGCCGTTTTGGTTGGATGCCACTACATCTGAGATGAACCTTTCTGATGATGGATTATGTTGCTAAGTTTAAAATGGAGATGGACTATTACACATTGGCAATGGTGTTAACTGTTAACTGGCAAATTAACATACAAAGTTAACAGCTATTAGTTCTGAATTTGTGTTTCTTCCGTAGGTTTGTAGTGAGTAAATTTAGAATTTAAACAATCCGATGGTGAAACAGTACTGTGTATGTATATACATACACAGTACTATATATATGTACTTATGTACTTATATGTACTTATATATATATATATATACATACATTAAACTACACACATCAAACTTCGATACTTTCTTTTAAGTGACTTAAAATCTTCCTACAAGGCACAATGAATTTGGGATTTTGGGGGTCATTTAGAAAACCTGACACCAATCTGATCGTCACGGCAGGGAAATGGTAACAGGAAGTGGTAACTACATGTGCTCTCGCAACAAGGCGATTTCACTCTTTTAATTACAGTGCTGATGGCCAACGGTGACGCTTACATCAAAAAGCTGAACTAGAATTTTAAAAAATCAGTTCCGAAATTACCACAGGTTTTTCCTGCCTGTTCTTGTTCCTATGTTCAAGCATTTGAACCCCAATATGTGATTTACTGGGCAGAATTGGGGAGTAGCATTCGTTCAAGGTCTGAAATGTGTTAGCATGATTAGCATGCTAGTTAAATATGCCATAGACAGCGTTGTTATAACATAAATATCCAAAATACAACCACGTGAAAAAAAAAGGTTTGGTTATGGCACGATCAATTGAAACAAAAAACACCATAGTTCTTTTATATGCCTTTATTTGGTTTTGTAACACAATTTACTTGTGTAACTGTATGGCTCAAATAAACTCAGCCATTAATGCAAATGTTGTGACCGCATGAACATATATTAAAGGGAATCAATATTTGAATGCCTTAAAATATGACGTATTTGAACAGTCTTAAAATTACACTCCTGCTTTACATTATTGCAGTAATATAATATTCAATGTTACTGAACAATAAATAGTGCAGATTTTGATATATACACTCCAGGACAACAATCAAAATAAGACAAACTGAACTTCACATAAACACATTTTTTGCAAAAAGACATTCTTGCATAATTAATCTTTGAAACACTGGGGGTTACTTTTTTAAAAATTCCGCAGAACCCCAATGAAAAAGTTTCAACAATTATTTTGTATAATCAGACAGGTGTGCTTAAAAAAAATACTTTAGACTTTAGAACTTTAAATCCCTCTTCAACCCTGGTTTGTTTTTGGTAAATTAGATGATGAACGATGGTTTGTTCTTGTTAGTTCAGTTACGTTAAATTAAAACTAATGATGCAACCATGGTCATCTTCTTCCCTTAAGCATCCTTTGTTGCATACTATCATCAGGTGTTCAGGTTAATAAGTTTAGAAAATACTGCTCATCTTGTCGGGTAGATCAACAAACAAAAAACGTGGCTGGGGTTTTATTCCATTATCATTCACAAATTCGATTTGTGGAAAGAGTAGGAATCCTCAGTTTTCTTCTCCGTTCCTGTGGCGGTGCTGGCGTCCCGTGGTCTCCGGTTCTGGCCCATCGGAGTGGGTCTTGTGAAACAGCTATACCTCACCTGGTGGTGGGGGGGGGAGAGACGCTCCAGTGTTTTTTTCGTTTGCTGGAAACCTCAGCAACTGCCGTTCACTTTTTCCAGTAACTCAGCTCTTGACACAGTCTGCAGCCGTTTCCAGCAGAGTCCTGTAGACGTCAGAGCGGAGAAATCTTGGATAAGAGTCCCTCTCCATAAGTCCGTACACTATCTTCTGGGCTTCGGCAAAACACAGTGCGGTCGGGGACCTGATGTTCTTTCTGATGAGTTCCCGGGTCTGATGGTCAATATTTATCTGTGCAGCAGCAAAGAAATGTTCACAGAGGTTGATACTTTGACAAATATTCTTAGTGTACTGTTATAGCACAGACATACATACACACACGTACGTACACACATACACACACACACACACAGACATACATACATACATACACACATAGATGCACACATATGCACATTCGTACAGTGTGTACAAGCAAGCTTTTAAACGAGTGTTTTCTGTGCTTAAATTCACCTCTTTTGGAGCCTCTGCCTGAATGTACAGCTCATATATCTTCATTGCCTTGGAGGTCAGTTTGAAAGACGACCTGATTTTCTTGTAGTCCTCGCATATCAACCAGAATTCGATGTTCTCATCGCTGAATTCAGCTTTGAGAAAGGCATGAAATGTCGCCAGTCCATCTGAGAGCATGAACAGCAAAACAAGATTTTAATTGTTGGGAAACCTATAGACAGTTCTTGACAACCCGTCGATATTATTGCAGAAAACTTCTTCTAAATGTGTGTATCTAAAAAAAAAAAAGAGTGAAACAGAAGAAATCAAAGAGATTAAAAATGGTCTATCACTCACATTTCGATTCGAGGAGTTTATCCAATGACTGGGCCCACTGTACAGTCTCCTCTGAGGTTAGTCTGCTGGGGAGAACAAAGCCATCTTCGTTTGTCAGAAACATCGGACCGGTTGGAAATTCAGAGTCATGTTAGGATTATTATGAAATGAGGGTAAAAACACGGTCCTTACTTTTCAGCGTTCGAGGTTGGGAAGAACATGCATTGTAACTGACACACAAGGTTCTTCCCCCTGAAGCGATGCAACAAACAAGCATTAAAACCCAGCAGAAGCACGCAGTCCATCGATGCAGACATGAAACCATTCCTAAATTGGTCCACGTTTAGCCGCGGCGCTGCGCGGCACGGTGCGGCGAGGCTAACTTACAGGGGCCTGTTTTTTCTCCTTTCGTCTCTCTTCATGGTGGTCTGCGCTTGCTCCTTGAGCGAGGGTGCGATTAGGATGGGCATGTAAAACCAAAGGTACTCAGTCGACCGGGGCTCTGCTCTTTGTGTCCTGCACGCCACGTCTGTCTCTGTGCTGTGGCCCCTGGGAAGCCTTTTATACCACCCCCTCCCGCCCCATTCGCCAGGGCGCTTGTGAGATCTTACTGTTTCATGCCGGGCAAAACCACACGGAAGAGGAAGCAGGCTTCTTTTTTTTTTCATGATGACGGTGCCTGGTGCTGCTGCAGGTACCACTGGCACACAATAGAGCCGTTCAGCCTACAAGATGTCCAGATCAAGCCGCACAGATGCAAATTAAGTGGTGGAGACTTAACAACGTATACGCAAACACTGACCTTTCCCTGGGCGACTATCACTGGTAAAAACAGGTTCGCTCTCCTCTTTCCTTTGCAGGTGAGTTGATCAGTAAGGGTGCTTGTGAAAAACACTTGTGGTAAATATACGTACAAACAGACACACACACACACTCCTTTGCTGTGAGGACAGGCACAAAGGCTTTTGGGGTTATGTGAATAATCTACTTATCATCAGAGCAGACTTGGAGGGAATGACATCTTTGCATTTGACTCAGTTTCAGTCCCACTGATAGTGCTGCTCTCTATCTCTCTAGTCAGCCATGCCCATAGCATTCATGCAATACGTTTTTAAAAGAGTAGCCACTACATTATAAGTCTGCTTCCACTTTGTGACTCCTTTGGAGAGTCTTAGTGAGGAAGGGCTCACTTCCCATTTGATGCCATGGCAACCCATCAGATTGAGGAAAATAGCAGCCGATCGAGCACTGATATAGCAGCGTTTTCCTCTGCTGTGGCACTGAGCAAACGCTGAGCAAACGCTGAGCAAACGCTGAGAATCCGCCCTTCGTCCCAGAGCATCCTCTTGTGTGCTCACAAATGGCAAGGAAGAATGAGATAACACACTCATTACGCACTCATTAACTCAACTCGAGCACCTCTCCACACACACAAACAGATACACACCCACTCAGACACAAACAGAGACACACAGACACAGATACACAGACACACAAACAGAGACACAGACACACACTCACCCACCCTCTGACCTATGACTGAACACGGAACACTGTCTGAGTCTTAATACAACGCAGGGTGACTTGCACAGAATTAGTTCACGGTTGACAATATGTGTGTCTTGTGTTTCCTTCATAGCTCATCCTTTTTGGCAACTTGTCCTTGTCTATATAAACTATAGCCGTCATTATTTTGGAGCTGGTGAGCTAGAATTTTACAGGTCTGCTGATTGAAAGTATTGTAAAGTGGAAAAAGCCCTTTCTGTGAATTCAGATGACTGTCTATGGAAATCTAAAGAAAAGGCTGAAAATTGATTACTTTCCCAACAAAGAAACACATTCAGGACGATGTTCCTTGGATCAGGTCACCGATAAATTCTGCTGCAGTTATTCTTAGGTCTGACGTTTTGGGGAACTGGCCACCTGCAGAACAAGTCCAGTGAAAACACGGTCCATTTTCCCATTCCCTGTCACAGACTGTGTCTTGAAGTCCTCATTTGAATCCATTGGACAGGATCAAATTAGTGTGTTTTTTTAAACAGATCCTTTCTCAGGCTGTGAAACCAGCCTTGTTTCCCCTTTGGCGGCAGTGACTCATTCACTGAAATGACTCCGATGAAAGGTCCTCAGATTTTGTCAGTCCTTCGTTGACCTCTGTCTGCTCTGGAATGTCCACAAACACAACCGTTTCTAAAAAACCTGACAGGCTTTGTGTGGTGGACCAGCTTAGAATCTGCTGATGTAAACCATGCAAATACGATCTGTCAGTAATCATTAATCATTTGTGCTGTGAACAACTCAGTGTACACATTCTCTATCTGTTCACTTCTAGATCACTGAAATAATTTCCTAGAATGTCAGGTCTGCCTGTGTTCCAACCTGATTTCCCGGAACCCTTTTCGCCAGCTGCAAGTGATATGAAATTAAGTCTTTGGTTAGCATGTGAAAAGTTTTGTATCGACACTCAACAAACCCAAGATCTCTTAATATCTGGACAAAAAGAGGTGTGAGCATTCCATATCTTACATGTGTTTTTTGCACGGTAACTGTATCTCTCGCCGTCACAAGTCACAAGCATGAAAAGAGTTTTGTGACAATTCAGTTTAATGAATTCAGTGTTCACACTCAATTCAGTCACACATCAGTTTGTGCTGCAACTTCCCATATATTCAGATCACACTCTGTCTCCGTTTCGTTTTTTAGATCACCCATCCTGCACATGACAAACCCTTTCATTTTGTACAGTAGTCTTGGCAGTAGCTACGCCGTGTGTGGGGGTTGGGGATTCCCTTGAATCAGACGTTGGAAGGTTTTGAACTTTCCGCCACCTGCACAAGGACTCCAAGGAGATTTTTTGCAGCCCTGCTGTGCTGCTGAGTTTTGGGTGTAGGCGGGCATCCCCGACACCGACCTGAGAGCGAGCCCCACCCCCGCTCGCTCCCTCAACATCCACCTTTCCGAGCACCATCTTTAACACTTGACAATCTTGCTGTCTGCGCCCTCCACACAAAGCTTGCTTTTCTCTCGATGTGCCTCTGTGTTTTGGCCGTTTTCGTCTGGAATCTCTCTGAAGAACTTAAACTTCTTTCCTAACACGCAGTGTTGCAGATAGACGACCAAATTTCTTAAACCAAGGGCCTAAACAACCATAAAGTCTCAGACCACTGAGAGACTCTCCATTTTGGGGATTTTTGGGATTTTAACCTGCCTATCACCCTGTAGACTCAAAATTCTCACAAACCATAGAAAACAAGAAGGGTTTATGCTCCTAGTATTTTGACTCAAGGACCCAGGAGAGGACTGAACCCAGATATTACGTAGCCTATACACAACGCACTTTGTTCATAGTGCTCATCTATTACTGATTCCCTTCCACAAGTATGATGGGTACAATGTTTAATCAGACACTTACTCATACCCGCTACTGGCTGATATAGAATATTTCTACATCTGATTCTTTCCACCTTCCTTTTTCTCCAAGTCTTGAATCACCCAGTGGGTTTACCAAACGGGGCAGAGATTGACTTATTTCAACAAACCGATTCTTTGTGGAGAGAATATCCCACCCGTTAATGCCCGTTATGCTTATTGACAAAAAGGCTTCAAGCCTATTCTCTCCACCCGATTGTGAAAGCTATCCACTGCAACCCACCCCTCTGGATGTGCGGTCACAGTGGGAAAATGACACGGCCCGGATTCTGAATAAAAGGACTGCGCTTAGGGGACTGCCTATACCAGCAGGGTCACTGTCTAATGCCATGAGAATTAATGAGGACATCTCGGCTATTACCACTAATGGCATCTCGGCTGTAACAAGTACGACCGCTAACGGCATCTCGGCTGTAACAAGTACGACCGCTAATGGCATCTCGGCTGTAACAAGTACGACCGCTAACGGCATCTCGGCTGTAACAAGTACGACCGCTAATGGCATCTCGGCTGTAACAAGTACGACCGCTAA
>JAOVYW010000121.1:5064-18043 GCA_025775045.1 Hiodon tergisus | reverse complement strand
CAAAAGCATGCCAGTGGCAACAGTGGCAAGGAAAAACTCCCTAGGCTTGCAGGAAGAAACCTTGAGAGGAACCCGGCATAGTGGGGGAGCCCATCCTCTGCTGGCCTGCACTGGGAGTTAAATTATAGAATTTAAATGTCCAAGATGTGCGAGGCCCTCCGGTAGAGGAGTTCCAAAAAAAAAAAGATTAATATTATTATTAAAATGATTTCTAAAGGTCTGCAGATGGATTGTTTGGTGTGCTTTTTGTATTTTTACAAAAACTACTGGTTATTGAAATTAAGCCAAAACAATTGCCTGTGGCTAAACTAAATACTGTCCAATGATTTTGAAGATTCAGTAGCAGCTCCTCGCTAAACGTACTGAATGTACCAAAATCTGTCAGTAAATAAAATCAACATTGGTAACAAATAACAAATCATCCCCTCAGCCAGAGGATGTATCTGATATAACCTAAAGCTAATGATTTAATGGTTTTCTATGAGCTGGTAGCTGGTCTACATTCAAACCCCTCTTACTGCCCAAGCATTCACCGGGGGGGTTGCAGCCCACACAGTCCAGCCCCGTCCAGAGAGGGCTCCGCAGCCCATGCCTGTCCTGCCCTAGCCATAGGGTCTTTGTTGGACCTGCTGCTTCTGTCTGGTTCCAGGGAAGACAGGAGACTGTACCCAGCTGTCGGCCACCCGCTCCCGGTCCCCCCAACCATGTCGGGGGAAATTCCACCCAGCCGAGCTCAGCCGGGAAAACATGCTCTGCCAGGCCTCAAGGAGTACGGCGGTTGCCCAGAACCCCCCTTGCCCTCACTTTTTTGCAGGCCAGCATCCCAGGGGGTCGGCAGGAGCAGCCATGTGGCCCAGGGGGACCACCCGAGTTGCCTGTCCGTCCGCCCGGTGTCCTGGAGGGACCGCCCGAGCTGCCTGCCTATCTGCCCGGCTTCCCTGGGGAACTGCTGGAGCCACCCAACCCTTCCGCCAGAGTCAGGAGACTGTCGGAGCCTCCCCCTGGTGCCCAAGCCACCCACCCTTCTGCCGGAACCGCTAACATGTAGTGATAGTATTGCTAACCACTAACACACATTCAAATGTATTAATGTTGTTCAGTCCTCTGCATTTTGTTATTTCATTAATTTATTATTGTTACTGATTTGCTCACCATGACATCAGTTCTTACCATCATTTAATTAGCCAATTCGTTTTCAATTTATGCTTATTCATTTTTCAGTTCTATAATTTTGTGTTTATTAAATGTAGTTTGTGTAATTCAAGTTTTAGTTTCAAATGGTCTTAAGATACATGGACTTTACTTACTTCCCCAACTCTCTCAATGTTGATATTAAACACTATGTCAATCTTAAAACCTTTCCAAAACTACTAATCTCTCTACAATACTGATGATTGTTTTATGGACTTGAATTCTGAATTAAGAACTATACTTTACTGTAAATAAATAGCCCTTGTAAACTTGGCAGTATAAAAAAAGGGGAAGAGTTTCAGAAAATGTACAAATTGTACCCATTTGCGCAATACATAATGTCATCAGTCCTCTCCATAAGAACTATTGATTAAGATGGGCTTTGTTGGCATGACAATGGCATTGAGATAAAACTACTGCCATTCAAAAGGTCTACGGAACTCTTTAGCTGTGACTGGGTACCATCTATGAATCAATATCCTGTGATGTTGTTTTCCATACCTGATCCCCCGACCCCCCCGATGAATACATTACGTTATGAATAACGATTTGGGTGTGAATAAACTCCATTAAGAAATATTCAACATGTTCAACACAACTGAGATGAGCAAATCTAAATAACATCTATATATTTTTAGAATGAAATTGTTAAAAATCTATGTTTTTTTAAACACTTTTAGAAGCTGTCAATTAAGTAATTAGTGAGAAATTATTACAAAAAAAATGTCATTTTGATGTGGAATAATATATATGTAGCTGTGATCACTCACAAAGTTTCACTTTAAAAATTTTCAAATTACTTAACTTGAGATCATTCTGCTTTCATGGGTAAGCATTAACAATGTGCTATCTCTCTCTTTCGAGCAATCACGTAAGGCATCCTGCAGGACTGCATCACTTTCACCACAACCTGAGCTCTAAAAATATATTAAGGAAGGAATGGATATATCATGATAGTGAATCTGAGGAAAAATAGAGATTACTGTTGTACATCAGTTAGTAGTTGTTACCTTATGACACTTAATATTATGTTACAAACAGATGTCAGCCTGGTTATTAATTCTCTGTTAGCAGCATTTATTTATAATGTCAGTGCACCTTTATTTGCTATGCAGCACGTGGTTACATGTATGCTTACTAAAGAACAGCAGCCCTCCACCCCCTTCTCCAGCTGCCCCCGCACACCACGGGAAGAGAACAAGGGTGTCCCTTGGCTGCCGGTAAGATGCTGGCATCTCTCGTTAGTCACGGCTTCTAATAAAAGAGACCAGAGAGGCTAAGGCTAGGAGCGGTCTGCTAGTCTGTGTCGTCAGTGATTAGAGCTGGGTGGTTCACGTTTAGAGATGGAGATGACATGAGAAAAAGAGGAGTGCTGTGGAGGGAAAGATAGTGAAGCAAAGGAGATGTTACAGTAAGGTACAGTCAGAGATAGACAGCCTGCCTTTGTCTGGGAGAGCCAGTGCAGCGAGGACTGTAATATAAATCAGAACGGTGCGTGGGAAGAGGGAGGGCAGGAAAGAGAGCTTTCCCCGGGAGACAGGTGTAAACTCAGAATGTCTGAAATTCATTTAGTTTCTAGGGCTAGCAGTGGGACCGAAAAAGAACGAAAGAAGGCAAAAATAAGTGGCTGAGTCATGCCCAGACAGAGCGAGAAATAAATGATTGTCAAATTTGAATGGGTCTTTTTTCTGGTGATATGGCACAGCATATATGCTGTGTCAGTGAATTGTTGTGAAAGCCCTGACAGCGGCACGGCATGGCTGCCATTTCCAATTAGGCCTGTCATCGTTTCAAATGGCTACGGAGCTGCGCTCAGGTTGGAGACGGAGCCACGCCGTCTCTTTCCCTCCTGTGAATCTGTTCCCACGCCCATCTGTGCCTCCCCTTCATTTGTGGAGAAACTCCAATGGTGAAATATGGTGTGGGTGCAATTAATCTTCATAACTGCTTTGTTTTGCTTTTTCTACAGATTGCTGTTGTTCCCATTCTAAGTCCCAACCACACTGAAGCCTCTGTCGTGCCAATATAGATTGTATTAATTGGACTTTTGAAACAAGATACGTGGCTGAAAGGGGAAAAAGTATTATAGAACAAAGAAGTGAAAACACAAGCGGAATAAAAATAATTGTAGCGGTAGATAAGGACGCTAGTATAGTAAAGTAAAACTATGTTTGTCTAAATACAGCAGGTGAATGTTGCAGGTGAAACCGTGACATTGGCTTGTTACAGAGAACAACTGCAAGTGTGGCTGTGTCTCTATCTTTTAGTTAAGGACACTGCCCGCAGGACAGAGATGGAATGGTGCACACCCCTGATTCTCACTCGACTTGATGGGAAGCCCACATTTACAAATGGACAACTGAGCGAGTAACAAGCATCTGCAATGGTCTTTCATCAAATGCGTCTGCTTGTCACACTTTCTGTTTAAATTACACTCTTGTGTGCCATCCTCATTTATTGTATATGATAGTGTGATGCTGACTGCTCAGGATAAGCTCTTTGATAGCTTCTGCAGTGCTTGGAATACAGGAGAGACTCTTCTCCCAGGAGTTGGTCAAAAACACTGGTTTCTCCCTGCACGCTGGTCCAGGATATCACTGTGGCCCGTTAACGTTTTTTATGCCTTCAACTGTGCATTAGACCGACTCAGCATCTTCAGCTCTTTAGCGCTATGAGCAAAGTAAGCTGTTAATATATATTATTTTTTGTGCTCTCACTTTCTATCTTTTTAAGATGTATTACATTTTTTCTTCCGTTTATCCTCTTTTTGATTACCGTTGCCTCTCATTTTGGTGCTCCAGTGTTTATTGCTCCTTAAAATGAAAGATTTTCTCCCAGATTTGCTAATTTCGTTTTGTTGTTTGCTTCTTATCTTGAGAAGTATTCACATCCATCCTTTGTGGGGGTTTTCCCCCTGATATTTCCACCTGTAGCAAGTATCTAATGTAGCTCTGGTTGGTAGGTTTATTGGTTTCTTTAGCTTTATTACATTTACATTCAGATTAATATCTGATATCAGTTGACACTTTTCTCTTTAACTTCTTGAAATTTACAAGGCTGTTTCCACAATTAATAATAAATTAGTCAATCAAATATGTTGGTTAATCAAAGATAATATCCAAATATAGAGGGCAGAGGTTAGTTTTACTATATTTGGAGGTACTCTGGGGAACAAACATTAAGGTCAGAACAAAATTAGAACAGCTAGCTATTCTAGCTAAAAACCTATACTAGCTTATCATGTGTTATTCATAAAATAGATTTTATTCTGGTAGATCGCAATTCTGGGAAATTGTGTTTTTTGTTGTTGTTGTTTTTTTTTGTAAAGCAGTAGACCATTAGTGTTCATCAATGCAGAATTTACTTATTCAGTGGAACAATTAATCAAAATGTACACTTTGTGTGCACATCTGGATTTACAGTTGTATCATCACTTTATAGTTTATGTATGTTTGTTTGTGCGTGTGTGATTACACAGTGTGGTGTGTGAGAGAATGCTTTGACTGCTTTAACTCTCTCTCTCTTTGGTTTGGTGTACCCTGCGGCTGCGTGAGTGAGGCCACCACAATTTTGTGTTTGACATCTCCAGAGCGCTGTCCCAGTTATGCATCCTGTAAATACCCCCCCCCCCCCACCCAATAAATAAAGCTGCTATATAGGCCAGGTTTTCTTCCCCTCAGACAAAATCCTTCTAGGAAAAACTCTGATGAGATGGTGGGTGAAGACTTGCCTCTGGATGGCAAATATCATAATTCCCTCTTTTTGTAACAGCGCATTCTAAAGCACGCAGACATATTCAAATCCCTGTGTTCCAGCGTGGTTGTGTGGTGATTGTGTTGATTGTGCAGGCCTCAACTGAAAGTAGTGTTCCAGAGTAGAGTTCTACAAAACAGTGAGTGTTCAGATGTGAAATGGTTGCAGTTGATCCTCCTCTGTTCTTCCTACTCTACTTCCTCCCTTTGTATCCCCTGTCAATCCTTTAAAATCTAGCTTTAATCAGCCCAATGTTGATGCCGAATCTGTAATGGTTAGCTAGCACTGTTATCCAGAGGGACTTATATAGCTTGAGATTTTATATTTCACCATGTATTCAGCTGGATGTTTTCGTAGGAAACTCAGGTTAAACACTTTGCAACAGTGCTGAGAATTGAACCATCAACCTTACAGTAACAAGTGAAAACTAACCTCCGCAAAACTAAGTGGTTATGTAGTAGAGAAAATAGGAGAGGCAAAAGCGATTTAATTTCAAGCATGCAATTGAACTGTCAGTTCATCCTTCACACTGACCACAAAACCAGTGAGCCAGAACCATCTTTCTGCCCTTCTGCATTTTGCAAACCAGGTCTAATGGCTGTTTTCATTTGTGTTTTGACAAAATTTAAATTGCTCAAATGCAATTATGACCATTGAGAGTCATGAGAGAATCATCAGGTTTTTTTATGGAACTCAACTTAAATCCCAAATTTAACATTCATAAGTTAGCAAGCTTCCTCAGTGTTTGAAAGAAAAAGGAAACCTCTCATCAGATTAATTGCTTTAGAATTTGGTTGAGATTATAGTTACAAATACTTTATCCTTCCTTTAATCATTTAGCTTAGATTTATGCACCTATCAATAGTTTTACATTACTTTGGCATTGCTTTAGCAAAGAAGGCTGTGTGCCCTACGTGACTCACCCATCTCTCTCCGCTTCTTTTTTCTCCAGGTCCTGAATGACATCCAGCAGAACTTTTATGGTGTTCTGACTGGTCTCCAGGACCCCCTCCAGGCTCTGCAGCTGTGAGTGCAGGCTTCCAATGTCATGCAAGGGTCCCTGGGGGCCCAGGAGCTTCTCCTTAGCCTTGGCTAGCTCCAGTTTACCCCGAGCACCTGACACCAGCCCTCCTAGCAGCTCCTGCACGTGCTTGAGTGTTTTGGCTTGTTCGGGGGTCAGGGGAGCTTCTTTAGTCCGAACCAGTGGGGAGACGCAAGGGCCAGAAGGTGGCCCCTTGCCTGGGATGGACAGGTTGTTGGCTTTTTTGCTAGGGTTGTTTGCTTGCTGTTCAGTGCAGATGATGACATGCTGAGCCCCTGACTGCGGCCAGCGTAGTCTGGGTGAGTTTTGGCCAGACCCAGCTGGGGAAGATTCAGGGGCTTGTGTTTGAGGGACATAGGGCGTTACGGCCACAAGTGGTTGAGCGTGTTTTCCTTCTGAGGGCACAATCAAACCCTGCCCTCCCTTCTCCCGCTCACTCCCCGTCCTTGCCAGTGGCTCAGTGTAGGGTGGCAAGCAGTTTTGGCGGGGTGGGGGCCCTTCTCGGCGGGGTGTGTACGGTGGTGGGGGTGGGGGTGGTGGTGGCAGAGGTGAATCTCTCCTCTCCCTTTCTCCCCCCCTCCTGGAGTCCTGAGCATTGCTGGCAGCTTTAGAGAGGGAGATGCAAGGCAGCATTGTCTGACGGGGCACAGGGGAAGGAAGTATAGTTTTGGAGGGCACGGCACAGACGGGCAATTCCTGAGGGGAATGCACAGTGTGAGGGGGCAAGGCGCATGGTATGATGTCTTTCGGAGGGGAGGTGCCGAGGGCTGAAGCTTTGGGAGCTCCTGGACAGGCAGGCACAGTTTTCCCGGGGTTGCTCTTGGCCTGGCTAAGGGGCTGCCTCCTGCTATGGGGTGTAGTGGCGCAGGGCTGCCAAGTGGAACCTGTCACAGTAGTCATGCTGGGACAGGAACAAGACTCCTTACCCAGCATCTCCGGTTTGGAGTACAACTGAGCTGTGCAGGGTCCTGGGTTCCCAGCCAGGGGGCAGGGAGCAGGAAGAAAAACCTGAGGTCCATCTGGTTTGGGGTGCCCTGGGAGAGAATTTGATGGGCTCCTGAAAGGGCCAGAGCCATCCTGAGCAGCTACAGCTGGTTGAATATGATTCTGGGGGTAAACCTCATCTACAGTCCCATTCTCCCTATTCTCCTGGCCCTCCGGCCCTCCAAAGTCCCCAAGACTGTGGCTGCGGTTTCGAGCAATAGAGAAGGGCAGGGGCTTCTGTAGGCTTGGTGAGGTCTGGATTGCTGTACTCATGCAAGGTCGACGTGGGTTGGGCAGGGTGAGGGAGCAGGGGCGAGACTGGGCCCAGGCACGGCGCAAGGGCCCGGGGGTGAGCGGATGGGGGGGGGCCCTGGCCAGAATAGCCGCCACCTCCCCAATGGTCCCCGCCATATCCCCCCGCACGGCACCCACCACAGAGGCCCCGTTGGCGGTCACCTCTTGCCCTGTGCTCGGCTGGCCTGCTTGTTCTTGCTGGCCCGAGTATGAGGAGCTCTTGCGGTTAGGGTGGGGGCTGCCCTGCTCCACTGTGGACCGCCGCCTCCCGCCCCCTGCCTGACCCCCATCATCTAGGTCTTTGAAGCGCACCTGTTGGGTGCGGTTGCGGCGTCGCTTGAGCCGGATCTCTATGTCCGGGGAGTCGCGGTTGAGGAGCACGGAGCGCACCGTCAACGTCTTGTCTGGGTTGTGGTTGCTGCAGCTGTTGGCACTGGGAAGGTGGTTGGGCTCTTTGCTGACCATATCTTCAGCCTCACCTCCCTGAAAAACTTAGCCTGTTCATGTAGCTTTTACAAGCACTCCCTGTTTGTTACACCAATGTGACTCAGCAGTCCAAACCAGTCCTTTTTTATTTTAACATTTTGACCAAAACTGTTTGTTTTATTGTTTTTACGTAAGCTGCAAAGGCCCAGAAAGCTTTTATTCTCCTGTTTATGGAACATAGAACATTTTGTGTATAGCATCATAGGTCCTGTTGGTCACAGTTAGGATCTGAACAATGACTAGAAAAAGTAACTCATGTCTGCTGCACAGAGTGCTGTATATGAAAGTGTTCAGACAGCACATGTCTGTTGAAGTCCAGTCTAGCTTTTTCCTCACATGGCTACCTTGTCTCTGTTGATATGTGTATGGCAACTAGGCCTCAGTAAATTTCCCAGAGAAACCTTTCAGCTGACACTGGCTTTCTGGGGGTAAGGCATAGTTGTCCCCCATGCTCCCATTCCCCCACTCCACTCAATCCGCCTCCCCTTCCTCGCCCCTTACAACCACCCCACCCCCCCAGCTCAGTGTGTCCCACAAAAGGCAAAAAGTCGGAGCAGATAATGCAGGGCCATGTTGATTCCCACAATGGCTCATCTCTGTAGTCCTTAGTCCCTTGTCCTCTTCCTCTCCTCACTTCTCCGTCTTTCTTAGGACTTCATTGTTTTGTCCCAGGAAACACTGGAGTGCCTAAAAGCAGAAAGGCTAATTTTTACTCTCTGTCCATGTTTTTTTTTTTTTCATTTTAAACATTTGAAAACTTTTTTACACAGAATTATATGCCTGTGCCCTTCATACCTCATAACTTTGTACATATTGTTCTTTCACATGGTGAAAGATGGTAAGTTTGCAATAACATTTTTTGTAACAGGTTTATAATATGGTTTCTGCTAATTATTTCCATGAACATAGGAGCATATTGCCATTGGAAATAAAAAGTGACAGTCAAATGGCTGGATAAGGCAGCTTCCATTCCAGAATGTCAAAACATCATTTTTTTTCCAGCATTTTTTTGGTTACTTATACCTACAATGTAACTATGGTTTACCACATATCCATAGAACAGTTTGATTCTTTTCTTGGCCTACAAGTCAAGAAAAGTGTGCCTTTGAAAACTGAGAGACGTGAATAAAGGAATGGAGGAAGAAGGGAACAGAGCATTCTCCATGTGCTGAGGCCTAATGCTGTGCTTCTTTCTCAAGTTGAGAGAGGCCATTTGGAGACAAGCAGGCATGTGATTGACAGCAGTAATTAGCTCTGCACTCAGTAAGCCTGTTCTTGACTGGCAGTGTTGTCAAGGGACCAAACGACTTCTCAGAGTGTCCACCACCTCTCTGCACTGCATCTCTGCCACTAGGACGTTCCCTCTACTCCGTCCCCACTGTTGGGATTACTCAATGAGTAAGTGGGGTTTCTTCAAATACACAAAAACTCAAGGATGCAGACAGCATATGCACATACATAATGTTTTATGTTCTCTTAGGCCGACCCGACCCTCTCAGAGGAGGAGAAAGTTTGGTTCTTTGTGAAAAGGTTGATGGATGGACACATTGGACACAATAATTCACAGACAGTGCACATTGCACACAGGAAGAGCACCAGGACCCCCAGCTGCTGCAGCCCCACAGTGTACTGAACGCACAAGTGCTCAGTGGCCACTGAGCTCCAAGTGACATATGGCAAATACCTCAATTCTTTGGCCCAGTTTATCATAACGCTCAAGCCCATATCCATCTCACTCCTTGAGATAAATAGCTCTGCTGGAAATCAAAATGTCAAAATGTCAATTACCAGACAAGACCAAACTACCTATCACACCCAGGGGAGTACTGGGGCATTAATTTGAGAAAAAATTATTCTGGACATGTTACTGTGTTCTTAGTGATGGCCATCTGGAGTTTTGGTTAATAGTCCAGAGTCTCCTAATTTCTGGATTTAACATCAGCGATAACTATATATGCTTATCTTAATGCTTAGCTTAATTGAGGACTTGATTACTGATTTGGTATGTTGTCTCAGTTTCGAACAAGCAGCTATTTGTCTTGAATGAGGGAGGCAGCTAAATGACTAAATAATAATAATGTTGATATCAAAACTTGGTATCAAAAGTGTATCAACAGTGGACATTTTGTCCATTGCATGTGGCCCTGAATGGTTCTTATACACTCCTTTTAGGCTTCAAAGAGTGTTACCTCATACATCCCTGAAGTGTCATGATTGAGGGTTAAGAATATGTTTGCTGACATTTGGAAACGGGATGTTATCCCATAATTTGTGACTCACCTTTATGTGTGTGTTATTATGTTTTAATTTGTGTGTGTGTGTGTGTGTGTTGGTGTGTGTCAGTGTAGCGGCAAGGCCCCGGTGCCTGATGGAGGTGATAGGACAGCAGCAATCTCTCAACTCCTGCACCTATCTCTAACACATCTCAAGGGCACATCTAGCTAACCTAGAACTGGTCTTGAGAAGAGACTGAAATCATATCTACACACATATTAACACATGCTGTCAGTAACGATGACGCAAAGCTCCTGCAATCATTCACGGATGTACTCATTTACACAGAAGCAGAAAGCCCACCTTTCACCTCACATCTCTCACATAGGCCTACAAGCCTCTGTGAAACTGTTTTTTTTGGGGGGTTTCACGGACCTCACATGTGAACATTGATTTCTTATGTGAAGCAAAGCCAAAGCACCCTGTTTAACCTTCCTATAAAGTTTATGTGCTGGTAAACTGGATATCTTGCCATCTGTCTCTCAAGGCAATGAACGTGACTCAACACCGTGCCCCAGCTGACTCCCACACACAGATGGAGGTAGAGAGCAAGACTTCGGCCTTCGGCCACAGATTAGTGTGTCGACTCTACAAACTACAACAGTCACTTGCCATTTTGTTCTACATTCCTTATTCCTTTTGGGAAGGTAGTACATATGTCAATTTCAGCTTAAAATATTAAACGGCATATACACTATATATATATATGTTATATATGGCACCGAGTACCAGAGCACAGAGTTAGTCTCAGCATCAGCTGTTGGCTGTGAGCTGTAGGATTACCTCATTTGTTCTGGATACTAATTTTGAAGCATGGATTTTTCTGGCTGCGACCTTTTTTCTGGCTGCGACCTTGCGACACCTTTTTGGGTGACAGATCTGCTGCAATAGGTCAGTTATTTAGAAGGCAGGTCAAAGGCTAAGCGGGTGTGCTGCAATAGGCCAGTAATTTGGGAGCCAGGTCATATTCTGAACAGGTCTGCTTCCATGAGGCCTATCAGTTATCATTCTACCAGTTGTCACCTTCAGAACTTCACAGCCAATATAGGAAGGTTGGAATTATGAATTATGTCCTAACTGAAAAGCAGCAATAGAATGGGCAAAAGTACTTCCTTTTGGGCCTGGGGTGGAGCTTGTATGGAGAGCTTTTAGTCTCTTAGTGACTTCCTTGTGAATCTGTGTGCTGTGGCAGCAGAATTAGTGTTGCCTCGCTGCGCCCAAGTTATATTAGGAAGAGCCTTGGGGGTGGGGTTTGTTGGCTTTGTTTGTATTCCACAAAACATTTCTGTCATAGTTGCATCCACTTTTTAAACATGGATATTAGAATTAATTAGGATAAAATTAGTGCAAGGAGAAAAACATTTGCATTCAATGACAAACAGATAAAAAGGCAATGTTTCTTTCTTTACCCTTTCACTTCAGTTTCTCAATTGTAGTGTTATGGTGATCCAGTTGTGCAGGAAAAGCTAAAGAATGTGTCTAGAATATGCAAACGACGCGCTGCTATTGTCTTGTTGGAAAGTTGTTCCATAGTTTCCTATTTTCATGTGCTAGTTTTCCCTCCCCCCGTCTCTCTCCTCTCTGCATCTTTTCTTCCCACCTCTCCCTTCCATTCTGTCTTTTTACATTTCCTCTGTACCAGTTCCAGTCTCTTTACCATCACTACCTTATATAACAACCCCCTACCACCACCACCACCACCATTACCCCCCTTCAAATTTTTAAAAGCAAGAATTGCCTCTATGACCTCCTGGTCCACTCGGTCCATCTCTCTCATCCCTTGAATCGTCATATTTCCCATATCTCTTGCCTCCCCCCTCCCCCATTTATCTACCTAATTCCTCCCCACTCTCTGGGCTACCCAGCTGCCCCTTTTAGCCGTGTCCCTCCCTATGCTGGAGATTTACACCGACAGTTTAATGAATCCTGGGCTCTTAATGCCCCCATGCTCTTCCCCAGCTGTGGCGGACTTGTTTCCTTTATGTCATGCTTCAATGTCGCACATATTGGCAGAGAGAGGATAGATCACCCGACAGGTATGCCTGTGAGTAAAGCGAGCAGGATCATAATTCTCAGCTATTATTATCCAGGATTTACAAGGCACACAGAGAGTTATTTTATCCCCGCTGAGCTGGTGACTTTAGCATTGGCAAAAAATTGTATTTGTCTGGTTAAATGTAAAACCATGATTTTAAATCGCTTACCTGTACAGTTATGTACTTCTTCCTAAAGTGTGCTCTTTGGCGAGACCAAGCTTTTAAAAAAACTTTTCACTCGATCACAGTGAAGAATTAAAGTTGTGTTTTACGAAAGCATGGCTTGAAGGAATAGGACCCCGGTACATAACATTTATTTTGGTGTGTTTATAGAATTATATAGCTTTAGTGTGTCTACAGTATTTACAGTATTTTTTACTAGTGTAGTTCACATGTATGCTGCAGGAAATTGTAACATCAACAAATGTAACTGCCTACATTAAATCAGTAACTAATGTAATTAGTAACATTGTACTGCCTACGTATAATCCGTAACATGATATTGCCTATGTGTAATTAGTAACATCTTTTGCCTATGTAATCAACAGCATTTTATTGGCTACATGCAATTTGTAGTAGTTTATTGCCTACCTACACTGGCCTTTTAAAGCTATAATTTAAAGATGGCTCATAGGTTTCCATAAGACTTGGTGTTTCATTGCTTCAGTGTTTCAGCAAATGCTGTTCATGCCAATAAAGCACCTTTGAATTGAATTGAATTTGGGGAGAGGGATGGAGACACAGAGGGGAGTACAGCGCCGATTGAATTGTTATGTAAAGGCGTGTCAGATTGGATTGTCAGAGCACTGCTAACTTTATCGGACAGGGCTGTGTACATGCACAGAGACAGAGAGGAGAGGAGGGAGCAGGGAGGGGAGGAGGAGAAGGGAAAAAGGTAAACATGGACAGAAATATTTTT